>OMKN01054494.1:9183-20422 GCA_900302345.1 Melanonus zugmayeri | reverse complement strand
TTACCAAACCTGAAAGTAATTGCGGTGCTTGTGACTGCGCCTGTATTTAATATGTTTGAAAGCCCAACATTGTGCACAGATGGCTGCTGTTATTGTGGCAAGGAGGAGACATAGGAGGAGTCATAGGAGGAGACATAGGAGGAGACATAGGAGGAGTCATAGGAGGAGACATAGGCACAATGAAAGAATACGTAGAGAAAGGGTTTTTGTCACTCAAGTTAACATTTTTGGAATGACAGAAGTAAAAATAATTCAGACATAACTCTTGCACATTTTGCGCTTGCTGTCCCTTTCTGCTTTCCGTCCAAACTCTCCATGGCGGAAACGACTAAAACACGCAATACTGCTGTTTGCACGTGTTGTCATTAATGCAATTCTGCATTAGCTGGTAGGCTACCGGCCTACCAGCATGCACCAACACTAAATCATTCATTTATATTGTGTTAAAATTTGTTCGTTTTGTTTTACTATGTATGTCAATTATGGCACCCATTGCACTCCAAACCATCCCTGGAAGGCGGGATCCCCCACTCTGCGTTCCTTCTCAAGATTTCTTCCTATAATTGCCGATAACAAAGGGAGTTTTTTCTTGCCCTTTGGGGGGCTAGGGTTTGGGGGTGTCATACACTATTTGGCTTGTGAAGCCCTTTGAGACTGTAACTGTGATTAAGGGCTATACAAATAAAATTGACTTGACTTGACTTGACTTGACTTAGTTCTTAGTTGATCACCCACAAAACATACACCAACCAAACGCGCAATATGTTGCAATGCACACGCAATTTAGTCTCTTTATTTGGGATCTTAGTAAATCAGGTCCATAGTGTTCTGATAAGATTGTCAAGAAGGTTAATTTGACAAGGGGTGGGGGGGGAGTAAGCATATAAGCGAACTCATTTCACCCATGATGTGTATTGTTACTGTGATGGGACTGGCAGAGTGAGGAGTCCCTCGTGAGGTGAGGAAATGCATTCTGTTACAGGGCATAATATGATATTGCAACCCTGCAATCAGCACCACCGGACAGCTCCACACTCCCCTGCCTCTATGAGCACAGTCTGAACTGCACAGGAGTGGGACAAGCACCAATTTGAATATTTCAAATCAAGTCTAAATATCAAGCGCTTCAAGATTTCGCAATTTCGTGATTGTGTCAAATCACACGACATCAACCAAGCCTGTGAAATGACGCAAGTTTGCATATTTGTCCGGTGCAACATTTCTGCATGGAGTGACCAATCATCGCACTTCCCCTCGAGTTTGACCAATCAGCATGCTTCCCCACACAAAGCATCACGTCAATAAACAAACTCACTTCCTCCTTTACGGTGATGACTTTTAATAATAATAATATATATTTCGTTTTTTTGAAATTGCAACTTTTTTGCAATTGTCACTCATTGGCGCAACTTTATCGCACAGCATCAAATATTTCACTGCAACTTTTGAGAAAAACTGCGAAGTCAAGCACTTTTGGCAAACAAAAAAACTGTGTGTAATCTGTGTACCAACATTCACATGACACCATTCAGTTCAGGTAGTCAGGTGAAGTCCTCGAAGACCCTTTCGTATCACGCAGTGTCTAAAAATAACCCATGTGCCTAGTAATCCCTACAAGGCTGACATTTTGGAGCAATGAATTTTTCACTTGGCAGCTTGTTACACTGCATAGCTTTCTTTCAAATGCCGAGACACACACACACACATCAAGCAGTCACACTAGTGTGTCACGCATGTGCATAGGCCAGAGGCACAGACAGACACCAATCACAAAGTCAGAGTTGATCCCGTTTCCTTGGCACCACCAGTCTACAGTCATGTGGTATATTTCTTGAAGGGACTTTTAGTTTGAAAAAAGCTTAGTGCGTCACAGTTCATCGACCTACACACAATAAAGTGATGGATTAATGTTTTGACAAAAGAGACAAATCTGGATTATACTGTGGTGGGCATTATGAAGTGTCGTCATTTGCCTCGGCCTTGTGAGACCATCCTGATATTCACGTTTGCGTTTCACAATATCAGTCTGGCCTTGGCTGGGCAGCAATTGATTTCCAAATAGGCCGCGGCCTTGTGTTATTAAAAAAACTCCAGTCAATCAGAGTCACACTCGTGCTCTCTTCGCTCTTGCCGAATCCGAGTGGAAGTAAAGCAAAAACATATTCTAATCTGAGAAAAGCCTTCCGTGCAGATTTCTGTTCATCTTTTAATATCGTTATTCAGTCTATTTTGGGTAAAAAATGTGAGTGTCGCCAGACTGCGGCACTCCTTGCTCGTCATGAACTGAAACTCCCTCTCCCGAGCTCTGATTGGTCCTAGCATTTTTACATTTTTGGAAAAGGCTTTCAACAGGATTGAGGCCAAACCGATCTGCAGAGAGAAACAGAACGTGAATTTGCGAGATCGGGATCGGGATGGTCTCACTATCATTTCAGAGCATAGCGCTAAAATGTAACAATAGCTCTATAGATTACAGCCAAGGTTTTGAGCAGTGCTGGAAGTTATAGCGTGGCTCTATGGCGGCGGCGACAGCAGTGCAGTTTGCGTTGGTTCAGGGGGCTCACCCCTAGTGGCCATAGCCAAAAATGCATGTCGGGATTTAAATATGATCTATATTTATTATAATAACACAGAACAAATCATTTATTGTAATGCCTTGCTCTATAATAAAGGTGTCCTGCATGGGTGCTGACAGGCAAAGAAAGAGAGGTTACCACCACTGCCTTGAAAGAAGACTTTTTGACATGATCAAATAATGGATATACACTGTTTCTTTGCGAAAACACCAGCTGCTAGGCCCAGAGAAGAAACTGCATATTATATGCACTATCAACGAGCCTGCAAGGCTCATCTCTAGAGAAACGCTAATAGCTGGGATCTGTATCTGGTTTACTGTCAGGTTTGGTTTTGCGGTGCAAGTTCAGTTTCTATGGTAATTCTCGCAATATTCCATCACTCATTGGGCATATTAGTCGGGATATGAAAATGCACCTGCTAGTATCCTGATTAAATGAATTTTGTTGTACACATTTTTTTTGTGAAAGAGAGTGAGGAGGAGGAGCGCAAAGAGTTGATTTGTGAGGAAAGAGATGTCGACGCACTACCTACTGTATGCAATAAAAACATTTTACAATTTATTTCAAGTGTTAATCTTTTCAAATAAATCCACACAGATAGATGGTATGTGACAAAGGACATCCCAATACTGCGACAAAGCAGCGAAAAAAGGGGTGTGACCAAATTTGTTAGGGTGCCACTAAATGAAAAAGTTAGTGGTACCAGTGCCACCAGTAGAACATCTTGAACCAGGGGCGATTCTAGGATCAGACCTTTAGGGGGGCTAAGCCCCTAATGAAAATGTGACATGCATACAGTGCCTTGCAAAAAACCCTGCTAAATCGCTAATTTCACTGGATAACAATTAATATTTTTCTATATATGATATTTTAATTTACAACAATAATTAAATCGCAGCCTTTGCGATTTTGAAAATTGCATTCTATTACATTGCAATCTCGGTTTGAATTCGATTAATCGTTCAGCCCTAATACAGATATTGTTAAATCAGGCTGTCCTTCCAATCTGTGCACCTGGGCAAGAAGCAAACTGGTAACAGATGACAATCTGAGCAAAAACAACTTCGAAAAAGTTCAGTGGCTGCAATAGAGAACGAGTGCATGAGCCACATGCTGTACAAGTCTGGCCTATATGGTGGCAAGAAAGAAACCATTACTTATTCTAAAAGTTAAAAACATTTGGGGGAAAACTCATCAAAGATCTGAGTAGCAAATGGCCCATGGTGGTCAGACATTAAAGTTTTTGACTTCATACAAACCCTCACTTTATTGTGCATCACACATGTACCCCAATCCCAAAAGTGAAGAATAGGTTTATAGTCATTGCTTCCATCTTGGAGTGGCAGTGATCAAGTTCAAGCCATGTTTAGAATGTTATGAAGAGTCTGTGCTGAGACTTGATGCTATCTACAAGTGAAGTCCATGCAACTTGATAGAGCTCAAACTGATTTGCACACAACTGTGTGTTTTAAAACCATTTGTTTTGCTACTCTTTATTGACCATTTTAGACCTGTCTATCAAATCTATCAATCACTTTTTGGTGTTTGACTCTCTCAAGCACCTCCTTCTCAACCAACATCACAGCCAGGTGCTGGAGTCTACTTTGCCCCATGGTCCTTCTGAGGCAGGTATGGAGCCGACGCAAGGCACTAGAAGAACTTTCACAGCTACAGCTGCTAACTGGTATAGTCAAGGCAACCTGAATAATAACATGGGAACATATCAGAATCCAGTAGGTTGTATACTGTTTTGAACAGCACCAGGCTCTCTCTCTCTGGTACCTCAAGATAGTTTTTTGGCAACCATCACTTGTTCTGACTTAAGGTCAATATGGTAACGCAGTGCCAGTTCTGACAAATGTGGCTCAGACAAGAAGTGGTCTGAGGTTGGACTGCATGCCTGAATTATATTAAGCAATTCTTCATTCACACCAGAAAAATGCTTCTCAAGTTCAGAGATCATTCTGTCCAGACTATTCACACCATGGATAACCAGAAACTTTCTAAATCACAGTAATAACGACCAATTTGACCCAATGTTCTCTGTCAGAACATTTCAACTTACTTATGTTTTTAATCTGCACCATGAAATTCACTACCTATATCATCTTCTCCTTTGGTTTTACTGGCGGCCTACCAACGTTAAAGGTGCATGCCACCACCTACTGTACTGGAGTGTGTAACATCAAGACTTTATAAAGAATACTGCTGTTATAAAGCCCTTTGAACCTGTAATTGTTTGTCCCCTGTCTCTAAAGCCCCTTTCACACATGCACTGAAACCCTGAAATTATCCAGACATTACCCAGAGGAGCTGTATGTGTGAACGCAAATGTCCGAATCAGTCGCATCCAGTGGTGGGCAGTCAGGGCCATCAGGGCCTGTCAAAATCAAAATCATACATTTTTTTTCATAGTTAAATTTAAGTGTGCCTGAAATGTGTCTGAATTCAATTACTTGTTCAGAAAACGAATATGGTTATTTTCTCGTTGGGCTGATCAGGGATTTCCTATATTGGAAATGTCACCTAAACACATCACAGCTCCTTGGACTAGCACTAGTGGTAATGCTTTTCGTTGGAGCCCGAAGCTGCAAACTGGTAACAACTTTGAGTGACAGTATTATTAGCCAATCAAATGTTGATGCGTAGTGGCAGAACGCCCCTGAGGCCCTGCAATGTATCGGCGCTAGCCTCGGGTGTCGTCATCAACTTGAGTTTTGTTTCCCGCTGGCGGTTGTCAGCGAAGAGTGCTGATGGAAAGTGCAATGGCCACCGCCTTCACAGCTCCTGCCGATCCTGTTGCGGATCTACTTCGTGTCCCTTTTTCAAGGCGACCGGTTGGAGACAAGAAGGAAATTATTACAAGAGGAAGAGCTACACCTAAGCTGGATGGGCTTACCAAGGCCGGCAAGGCACTTCACCGAGAGCAACTACGACCGCTATAACTGGATAACAGCTTGGGTGAGTGCTACTTTTTACTCTTTTGTAGTGTTGTGATTTATACAACATTGTTCATTTTTCTTATTGAGTTGATGGCGGTGCGTTGAGGGGGGTGTGCAGTTCATTACTGAAGGCCCTGACTGAAACCCCACGGTACGCTACTGGTCGCATCGGACATTAAATGGATAATTCCCAGCTCCCTAGTACAAAGTCCGGGTAATGTCCATGTGTGAACACAGCAGGTAATTGTCCAGAGAATTCATAGCGGGCATTGATGACGTTTCTATCATGTGACTGACGCGAAACCGTAAGAATACAAATATGACCAAGGGTGAAGAAGAAGGGTAATTTACACGAAGACGCCAACGAAAATATCTGCTGACTGTAGAGGCGACGAGATTCAAGAACTTCTGTCGGTAAGGGCCGACGCCGAAATCGTCAGGCGAGTTCAAGGGACGACAAGAGACTCGGTTGTTTGTCAACAAAACACTGCGATTTCTGCAGCGTACTTTTTGTCATGTCCACGCCCTCCCCTGGCGCCAACCCTCACCGGGTGCCACGCCCTCCCCTGGCACCACCCCTCACCTAATCCAAACAGAGTATTGTCAGCCCTGTTCACACACGAGAATGCGTCTGACACGGACAATCTTCTGTTGTGTGCTACATGTGTGAAAGGGCAATGTCCGGACCTGATTCTCCAGAAATTATCTGGAATTCATGTGTGAAAGGGGCTTAACAGACAAGTCTGCAAAATCCAACATGAGAGGGCTAAAATGATTTCAGAAAATAATAATAATTAATAATAATAATAATAATAATAATAATAATAATAATAATTTTAGGGGTGCCGAGATGAAATGTAGGTGCGTGTGAGCACCCCTAAAAAGAGTCAACAATGTCTTGAACCTAACCCACACAGTAATGATCAATGATAGTCCTCTTGTCTTTTGAGACCTAATAAAGATAACCCCCCTCATTTGCATTTTTGGCTGGAAATAAATAATTCATCCAGAACAAAAGTGGCAGAAATGCTGAATCTATCAAATATATAGCTATAATTTAGATGGATGATGAAAGAGCATTATTTGGGGTTATTATTGTGCAGTCATACGACATTAAAGGGGAACTTCGCTGCTTTTCAACTTTATCTCTATCTATCCGCATTAGGGATATAGTGTGAAAAATGCCTGCAGTTGTTGCCGATGCTCTCTGTCTCTGGGGTGCAGCTCAGTGCAGATGCATAATCTTACCCCAACTCCGTAATTTGATGCCGGATGACGTGAAAATATTGAAATGATACAAAGCCGTTTGAAAAGTGGCGAAGTTCCCCTTTAACTGTTTACCACAACCCTCACTCCAAAAGTGAAATAAAAAAACAACATAAATCCATAATCACATGAGCATAATACATAATACTCTTGGCTGCATCAGTACTGTATGCTGAGAGTTGCAGCATACAAACTGTTCCTTGCACACAGGATAAAGGACAGTACAAAGTTTTGCTCAACTTTTTTTCTTCTCAGTTTTTGCTGAGATCTTAACAAAAAAGTGTCCTCCGTGAGGACAAATTCAGTATGAGCGGAAGCATCTTAAGTACTAGCAGTGTCCTTACCCGACGACTAGGGATGGGGATCGTTAATTTGTATTGATATTGATACCATTTTCGAGACTGCTTAATGATCCGAGTCTTTATCGATACCACTATCGATACTTTTCTACACGGTACTTGGTAGTGCATCTTCGCTGTTCTGTTAAACTGAAGGGTGCCGTATCATTCACATATTTTACATTTTTAATCAGTTAATCAGTCAGTTTTTATCGATGGGGTTTTGTCATGATCGGATGTGAATACTGTGCGTAATCAGACCGAACAGAGTTCTCCGTCTCCACAGAGACCGGTCACTGATTTCATAGATGTAGGCCTATTACGGTGTTATATATTAGCCTATATAGCATACTATATAGTGCAGCCATATAGCATATATTATATAAGGTTAATAAAAGCCTATATTTTCTGTCAAATGCAGATGCTGACATGAAGGGACACACACATTGTCATCGTCATATTGGGAAAAGTTCAATTTGTTTGTAGAGGCGGTCGGACATTTTGCGGAGGCGCTGTGCCTCGCCTATAGACAGATGTGGGAATTGGATTATTTTCAATTGGATTATTATTGTCAATGAACGGGACTTGCTACGAAGGTGGGGGAGGATGATTGTCCCGCAACGGCAGCCGGAGTTGGCGGTGTTGGTGAAGACAGTTGAAGATGCATTCTGCATTTTGGATTTAACTGATGCGCAACGTTGAGGTACTTTAGCATTGATGTTGTGTTCACCCCTTTACAAGAAATTAACTTAGGCTTCACTGAAATGTAGCAAAGCCTTTGACATTCAGCCATCCTAGCAAGCAACCAATTGACCAAATGAGAAATTAATCAATTCTTCTCCATTTAGTGTAACAGCGGTTGGCAGGCAATTCAATTGAATTCAAAAGTATTATTAGACAATCGATGTATGTTTGTGCACCAGTGATTTGATTTAAATGACACGACTCATCTCTCGAGACATTGGACCCTCTAGTCTCGATAGCAGTATCGATCAGCTTGGACCTTATTGATTTTCGGGTTTTGAGAAATTTGGAACTGGGTATCGATCCCCATGCCTACCAACGACCTCTTAAGTACTAGCAGTGTCCTTACCCGACGACCTCCAGTGTTGATCCTCAACGGGGTCAGGTAGGGGTCGAAGATCATGTGACTGGTTTCTATGTCGATGGGCGACTGCCTCTTCCCCATGGCACACAGGTTCCATGCCGAGTTCACCAGTCCCCAGAAGGATGGTACTGAGAGAGAGAGAGAATTCAGGGCTGTTTGCATGCATTACATAACTTCTAGAGACAGAGATGGAGAGAGAGAGAGAAGGAGAGAGCTAAAGAGAGAGAGGGAGAGAGAGAGCGTGAAAGAGGGAGAGAGATCCAGAAATGGAAAGAAAGAGGAAGAAAATGCGAGCGACATCACCAGAGTCATTGAGGACACCAGGGACTCTTATGAAGTAGAAGGCAAAACACAGATTTGCATATTGTCGACACATTAAAACAGAAGAGTGATGTGCAGAGACAGAGAAAGAAAAGAAGGGCGAGAAAGAGACAGATAAAGAGAAGGTGTGGGTGGGGGGGTTAGCCCACCGGATAGATAGAGTACAGTCACCATAATGAAGTCAGTAAGACAGTAATAAGATGGAGAGAGAGTATAGAGAGAAAGAGCAGCGGAGAAGAGAGAAAGCAATGAGAAGTGGGGGTGATTGGGGGAAGCACAGATGTCTCTCCATACATCTAATCTCTCTATCGACTTCAAATCTTCTTACACTAGATGGAGTAAAGCTTCCTACCCACTAGGCGACTTTTAAAGTCAGGGCCATCATCAGCAGTACACCCTACACAACTTGACAATGAGTCTTGTCTTGTTGTCGTGCAGGGGGTACACACATGAAGACTCTACTATCCCATTATCCGCGCCTTCTCTGAAAACCCACCAAATCTCAGGGGAACACGGCAACTGTAGACAGAGAACGGAAGACAGAGAACGGAAGACAGTTGTTATTGTTGTAAACAGTGAACACACTCCTAGTTCGTTCCCCTTTTCTTCCTCTTGACCTCATATCCCATTGGCCATTCTTGACCTCAAAACCCAATGGTCGTTCTTGATCTCAAATCTCATTGGCTGTTGCCAGCGTAATCGCCGATCTCAGTCTCAGTGCCCCCCACTGATATACTGCCCCCCACTAAAAAATCGTTGCCTTCCCGACTCTACGGGGTGGCGAAATCGCGTGTCTTGAGACCCCCCACACTACACAACAATCAGAGCCGACTTCAGCCCCGATCGCACCCCTCTCCCCGACTGAGTCGGTCGACCCTATAATCGGCGGGGTTGTCGCCTAGTGGGTTAAGCCATAATCTGGAGCCACGTGAGGAGCAAGCTCCAGGTACGTGTACATGGAGATACATGCAGATGGGTGTTGGTGGGGTTAGGGGGGAGGTGGTAGAGGTAGTGGAGTCTGGACACAGGTTTAATCCCAGCAAAGGATAAAGGATAGTCTGTCCTTGAGCAAGACAAGTTTTCTGTGCGCAGGTGTATGTGTGCTTAACCACAGGCTGCCCACACATGATAAATCAGGCTGGATAAAGGGTGCCATCTTGAATGTAAGTATAGCGTAGTTTGTAGCTTAGCCCCTGGAGCAGCCGGCCTGAAACTTAAAAGGGAGCCATGGCTAATGGGGAGGTGATGGGTGCGCTGATAGAGAAAGATCAAGCAGACTTGGTGAAACTGTTGCATTTTAATAGTTAGCCCCTTGTACCATTTTGATCTTAAAGGAAAACTTCGAGATTTTTCAACATGGACCCCATTTTCCCATAATTTGGGGTCTAACTGACTAATGCGGACAACAATTGACATTGGTCCAGTATTGAGCAAGAATGCAGACACAAATTGTCTGCATTGTAACCCTTTAGGGCAATTGCGCCCGTCAATGTATGTCCTCTAAAAGTGCTTGTTTTTGCCACTGACAGACTGAGTGTTTGACAACATTATGGAAATGATCCCTACAGAGACCTTTACCTTTTACTTGATCCGATCTGTTTATTATTGTGTCTAACCAAGTCTTGCTCGAGGCGAGGTCTTGCTCTGAAATCTCGTGAGAGTTGAGTTGTTGCAGGAAGAGAACGGTGGAAACGTGAGTGAGAGTTGGAGAGAGGAGCGCCGGCAAGAGTTTGTTGTGTTGGACAACAGAAAGCATACCTTCTTGTTATCTAAAGGATTTTCAAAGTCATGACTGAATATTTAGCTGATTAAGACTTCTCCTCAAGCGAGACTTGGTTAGACACAATAACAAACAGAGCCCAGATCAAGCGAAAGGTAAAGAAAAAAGTTGTATTTCTCTGTAGGGATCATTTCCATAATGTGGTCAAATACTTATAACAATATGAGCCTTCAGTGGCAAAAACAAGCACTTTTAGAGGACATACATTGAGGGTTACAATGCAGACATTTTGTGTCTGCGTTCTCACTCAATACTGGACCAATGTCAACAATTGTTGTCCTCAATAGTCAGTTAGACCCCAAATTATGGGAAAATGGGGTCCAGGTTGAAAAATCCCAAAGTTTTCCTTTAATACCGCTCCTATTTTTAAAGAAGAGTTTTGTACCACAATTTCTGTGGCCTGAAGGAGCAAGTAAAAGACAATAAAATACAAAGATATCTTTTTTTTTTTTAATTGACATTGCAGAAAGCAGTTTGATGGTTACGCGTGAACTACACGTTTCCTGGCCTAGTTACCACATCTGCAACATGTAAATGAGCCTGCCTTGCAGCACCTCTAATCACCACAAGATCAAATGTTCAAGAACAAGATCCTCTTTTTAATGCAAAACATTATTATTAGCACTGGTAAAGTTTACTACACTTTTTTTGATGGTGTTTGTTTTTTGTATATCATGTTAATTTGTCATCACTGTGGCGGATACCCAATTTACCACACAGCAGTAATTATGCAACACTACAACACCCACCAAACTCCATTATGATATATATATATATATATATATATATATTTGTTTCATAAAGCTCATTCATAACAGTATTTGATTGAGAACACTACAGATATCATGGAACTTCTTTCAGTTTAATATGGTATGGTAGATTTGCATGTTTTCAGGATATGTTTGTTT
>OMKN01054491.1:0-11923 GCA_900302345.1 Melanonus zugmayeri | reverse complement strand
ACCAAACACATATGTATGCCTATTATAGAAGGATTAAAGCATTATCGACCCTAAAGAGAATTATGTGATATTCTTAATATATAGTACGTTTTATAGTAATACTCATAGTTTTATATCATAATCTATCCACCTCGATTGACTGCGCACTTGTTTAAATTAATTAAATAGATGCAGTATGAATCAAGATACAGCTGATGTAGAATTGATTGTCAAAAAGACTTGACTGCACAGGGGCTTGAAACCTGGAAGGTCAGACTGACATAGAAGTGACTGAGCTAAACCAATGCCAATCATGTTGTCAGTCAGTTATTTTGTCGAAGGAGTCCTACGATTGCTGCATTGAATGTGACATCTGAGTAAACCGACGACCGACCCATATTGACATTTGTAATCAAATTAGTTACATAAACGAATTTACTTTTGTGGGTGTTTAGTCGCGTTAACGTTATTGTGAAAATAACAAAAACGCCCGTGGTTCGCTCCCAGTGACGGGAGAGACTGAATCATACGAGATTAGAAGTAACCACTGAGCTAAACCAGCGCGCTGGAATTCAGCGGCAACAACCCATATATAGTAGCTCTACCCACATGACCACGTATAACTTGCGTTTACTTGTATCAATAAAAATTAAACGAGAGTGTGGCGACATCTGGTGTATTCTTCAGAAATAACCGAATCTTTTTTGTTCAATAGCGTCCCGCTGCAGAGCTCCAGGCTCGGGCCTGGATAGTGTTTTTTATCCAGAAAAACCTGTGTGTAGCCTATATGTGTGTTTACAGGTCGGCCTTGCCGGCAATATGGCGACTTCGACTATCGCATCAACGGGCCGAAGCAGTCAATGCGGCGTCGGAAAATCACGTGTGTTTATCGCGCTTTCTTGTCAATAAATAACGTTTACATGCCACTGTATTATATTGTGCAGTGTATTGTTTTATCGCGCGTATCGTTAATAAATAATAAGTGTATTATATGTACCAGTGTCAAGCCAGCATAAATAACAATTCTACTTCCATTATGAAATTGACTAAAATCTTCAAAATAAAAGTCCCCATAGCAATTCCATAGTAGAAGGCTTTCTGTATAAAATATGAATGACAACACTATGGGAAAAACGCATCTATGGGAAAACGGTCTGTTGAATCATAATTGATGTATATTATGTATGTATGTATGTATGTATTATATATGTTATGTACATAATATCAATACATATTTTTATTTTATATAAATGTAGTCATCAGCCTATTGGTCAAATTCATAGGTCTGATATAAGACTTGGTTACAATTCATATACCAAATGATGAATCAAGGTCTTTTCTTGCATATACAAGTCACACTTATATATAACTTCTCAACAGGAAGTTATATATAAGCTTCATTAAGCTTGCTTGACACAGGTATATGTTTAGATGCCAATGTGTATTATATGTTTAGATGCCACTGTATTATAGGTTACAGAGCGTAAAGGGTTAGATGCCATGGTGGAAATAACACATGTTTATAGATGACACTCAAATACAATTAACCATAGCTCAATTTTGTTTTCATTTAAAATTCTGGCTAAAATCCTACAGGAAGGATTTGATATTAACACATTTTAACCATTATGTTATTTTCTGTGATACAGACATAACATCGGCCTAACATGAATAACCACCAGGTTTACATGAAGGCCTACCATGCATAGGCCTATATTAGGCCTACCACAGCCTACCTACTATAGCTATTTTCTAAACCAGGTGTCAATACCAAAACTAGTGGACATCTACTGAATTTCATCATCATCAGTAATCATTAGGGTTTTTTCCCAAGATTGTGTTTATTTTGTCAAAATAATTGAAGACTTCACACTAATATGAAGTAGTAACAACCTTTATACTACGGACAAACTATTGCTGCAGTGTTTCAAATTGCTACTATGGGTTCAATCCTTAGTAAGAAATGGCCAGAGACCAGAAATCTAAAAGGTTTGCTGACGGTACCCACTGAGCTAAGAAAGTGCTGGTGAGAGGGCAGAAATCCCAATGCTGTTATTGATCAGGACCAGTCAAGTAACCTAAAGGCATCATCCACAAATAATATATAATAATGATGGTGTTGTAACACATTTAGATATGCCAGTGCTGCTGCTGATGATGATGAATGAAAATATATGTTTATTACTTATCATGTGATACATTATTGATTCAAGAAATTATGCATGCAGCGTTGGTACATGCTGTACATGATGTGATTTTCACAAACATGTATACACACACACACACACAGAAAGAGGGACAGAGAAAGAGTGAGAAAGAAAACACAAAGACAATAGACAATAACGTTCATAACATATTAGATCAAGACAACTTGATGAACTTGCTTCGGAATGCCTGCCTGCCTTTGATCAGCACCATTCATACAGGGAGAGGATTGCAACAGGCCACAATAAGGTCGGTGTTAGGTGCAAAAGTAAGTCTGTTGTCCCAAGGCAAGGCTTGATGTGTCCTACAGGAGAAAGAGAAGACATCTGAGTTGAATTAGGATTTCCCTCCCACTAATGTACCAAGTATGCATGTCAATATAGATTATATGCAGGTTGTCATGCTTATACACTTTTATTAAGCCCAGTGTTATAGCTAACCGTTTTATAAGGCAAATAACAATTGAGATGTTTGAAGACATATGTCCAGTAGGGACGGGAATCGGCGATACGATATTACAACAATTTTTGAGTGCCAATACGATATGTATTGTGATTCTGTATATATTAAGATTTTTTTGTGCAACTTAATATTTTGTGTGGTTTACTATTGGGGTTCGGGAAGTCTTGTCCTGACTTTAAATGACACTCAGGAGGCAGACAGGTAAGTTTGAATGGAACGTTGTTTACTTGGCTTATCTCATGAACATCACATGTAGAATTACTCTAGAGTGTTGCGCTCGCGCACTCTAATATAGGTCATCCCGTATCTCTATATAATACAGTATACCATATAGTAGAGCACTTAGGAGGGGTCCACGAGCACCCCCCTGATATCTTTTTCTAACTTGGATTTTTTACATCTCTAAAATAAAGATTTTGATGATCCCAAGAACAAAACCTGTCCAAAAGACAGAGTCTCTAGCACTCCTGCCAGCAATCTCACAGGTCTCATAGGGGTAATAAAACATAGAAAAAAACACATTTTGGACAGGTTTTGTTCTTGGGATCATCAAAATCTTTATTTTAGAGGTCCTAGGGATGCCAAAAATCCAAGTTAGAAAAATATATCAGGGGGTGCTCGTGGACCCCTCCTAAGTGCTCCATTAATACTGCCACATCCCCACCTTTTACATGTTGAACCCCTTTTCTTAACTACTGCTGGTTACTACTGACTAAAATGCATGTTACTCAAAAATTGAACATTTCAGTTTGATTTGTATCAAACTGGCCGTTGTCTGTTTTGAGGGTTTTGGGGACTCTGAACCTCCCGAAGATTACCTTTAACCAAACATGAAAATGGGGGATGGTAGTGTCCCTGTGATTTGACTATTGTCTAATTTCTTAATTTAGCACACACATTTGTCACATTGTGTTGGTGCATAAAATGACCTTTCCCCTTGTGTATTTTGTAGTCGATGCTGATGTTTTTCTCCTCGATGTGGCCCTGCCTGGTCAATGTACAGTTGTACGCGGTGGTTTCATTGGCATGCAGCCGAGGGTGATTGGGCAGCTCCAGCTGACACCTGTTTTTATTGCTTCTTCTACCAGGAGACCTGGAGTTGTTCTTCACTGTGAAGTCACAGGTGAAGTTTGGAGAGCCATGACAGTGGGCGTAGTAGCACTCCAACCTTCAGGGAGCAACATGGAGGGAAAAATATATATGCATATGGAAATGCACGTGTGTAGGGTCTGCGTGTGTATGTGTGTGAGTGTGTGTGTGCGTAGCCCGTCCTCCAACCTAAATGACAGAATAGGTTATTTGTTAACGCCTCAAAACGACCCATATGAGCGCTTCGAAAATGCAATATTTAATGCATATATTTAATTTGTTAGTTAATGCAATGTTTTCTATCATTGGTGGTTGCTAGCTGTTATTGCTGAAACCACATAGCTGTCACATGACTGTCAAGTTTGTTATGGCTGGAGACTAGTGAACCCAAGCGCAAGACACAGAGACACAATATAAGGGATAATTAAAGGATTTAATGAAGGAATATCAGGGTAAACAGACAGGCGGGGATATCAGCAACAGGCAGGGTAGTCCAACAGGCAGAGGTTCGGCAATGGGCAGGGTAGTCAGATAGGCAGGCAGGCAGGCAGGCAGGCAGGCAAGGAAACAGGCAAGCAGATGGGTAGGTAGACAGGCGGGTTCAGCAACAGGCAGATCGGAGATAAGAAACTGAGAATGAACTGACGCGGAATCTTCTGGCGATGATTGGGTGGAAAGCCGAGGTTTAAGTACTGCATTGTAAATGAGAAGATGAACCACAGGTGTGTAGACTGAGTAGGTGCATTGAGTGAATTAATCAGGACTACAACTTGCGGCCATGCCCCGAGCACATATATACACACACACACACACACACAGGAGCAAACAGGGGAGAGAGAGAGACTGGCTGCCGACTAATATAAAGGAGAGGCCGATTTGGTGGGCATGACAGTACATGAGGTTTATGATGGACTCTATCTCAAATAGAGTTAAAATAAAGTTGTTAAAAGTTGCTAATCTTCCTTTCTCCTACTAACTCCTCTTCGCCCGGGTGCTATTATGGATGTGCAAAGGATTCGACTGCTGTTATGCCTCCTGCTTATAGCTGTTCTAATCAGGATTGCACTGGGCGACACACGTGACCATGGACAGGTTGTTTACAACCGGGAGCAACTGCTAGCGCTGTGCCACACTAGGGTCCTCCCCATGGAGAGACCACTGATCCCTGTGGAATTAAGAAGACAGAGGGGATGCAGAGCCGGAGTAAAGCGTCGACAGAGGAAGATAAGGTACAAACCATATCTACCGTCTGTCATCATGGGAAACGTGAGATCTCTCTCAAATAAGATGGAAAAGCTAACGGCGCTAACTAGGCTGCAGAATGTTTACTGGAAGTGTAGCATGATGTGCTTCACAGAGACTTGGCTCAATGAACGTACTTCGGACACACTTGTAGCTGTGAATGGATTTCATCTTGTGAGAGCTGACAGGAGAGTGAAGGAGTGTAGGAAAAATAAAGGGGGTGGTTTAGTGATGTTTGTGAACAACAGATGGTTCAATACTGGGCATATCAGTCTTAAAGAACAACACTGCACGAGTGACATTGAGCTGTTAGCAGTTAGCATTTGGCTGTACTATCTACCGAGGGAGTTTTCGCATGTCATCGCGATTTCAGTGTACATCCCTCCCTCAGCCAATGCTGCTACAGCCTGTGAACACATACTTACCACAGTATCGCAGCTGCAGACTGCACACCCACAGTCCCTCATTCATCTCTGGTGATTTTAACCATGCTTCCTTGTCCGGAACCCTGCCCACCTTCACCCAGTATGTTAAATGCCACACCAGGCACAATAAAACACTTCAAACTCTTCACTTCACCACTCTTCTCGAAGGAGAATAAGTGGGACAAGGCATCAGGCTTGATGTTCCGGGAGCCAGGACGGTAGGTGAGACTAAAGTTGAAACGACCAAAAAACAGAGCCTCACTCACTGGATATACTCGAGGTTTTTATGATTTGTCCACACAATAAAGGATTGGTCAGCGCCTTCCAACCAGTGACGCCACTCCTCCAGTGTGAATTTAACGGTGAGGAGCTCTCGGATGCCCATGTCATAATTCCTCTCTGCCGCCGAGAGAAAAAGGCACAGGGGTGAAGTTTGTGGTAAGTGGATGATCGTTGAGACAGCACCACCCCTACCCCTGTGTCTGAGGCATCTACCTCCACGATGAACTGGAGAACCGGATCAGGCTGGACGAGGATTAGAGGTCCTCCTTCCCTCCTGATTGGGGGAGGAAGCCGACATGGTGGCAACCGGGACCACTTGGCCAATTTCCATTTCGGGACATTCCTGCTACCAGTGGCCGGGCCGACCGCATCGCCAACACTCCTGCCCCAGCGTATATGAGGGGCTCCCTGTGGGGGACCTGGGACCGAGACCAGATCCTAACCCCCTGGGGGTTAGGGCGGGACTGGGAAGCCAATGGAGTGTGTGGTGGAGGTGTCTGTGTGCAGTTGTGGGGCCTTGGTTGGGTCCTTCTTAACTTGGCCTTGAGTGATGATGTACCCCAGGAAGGGCACCGAGGTTAGCGGTTAACATAAAGCTTATTCTCTAGGAGACGTTGGGGAACCAGGTGTACATGTTGCTCATGTTCAGGAAGAGACAAACAAAATCTAAATGTCATCAAGATATACAAAAGAGGAGAGTAGAACCTGGCAGGAGGTCGATGGCACAGTCATATGGGCGATGAGGTGGCAAGGACAAGGTGTGGGATTTACTGAATACCTGGGCGAGATCATAAACCTCTGGTAGGATGGGACAGGAGGATAGGTCAGAGGGTTTCGGGGGGAACGTGTCACTGTGGTAGTAGGACAGACGCAGAATGCAAGCAGTGGGAATGACAAAAGGTACTCCAAGAGGTGATTTTACCCAGGGCCCAGTCCAGTTGGGGGTTATGGGTCTGGAGCCAAAGGTAGCCGAGCACTAAAGGTGTGTGGGAGCAATCAATCATGTGGAAACTGATGAGTTTGTGATGATTACCAGATATTAGCAGGTCTTATGCTGTACCCGGGCTAGCAGCATCCCGTTGAGGGCCTTAGCTTCTATTGGAGCATGCAGGGGCATGGTCTCTATTCCCAACTCTAGGACTATCTTACTGTCAATAAAGCTCTCATTGGCTCCCGAGTCAATGAGCGCAGTGAGGGGCAAGGACAAGGTGCACCACAAGATGGTGGCATAAAGGGCGGGTGGAGAGAAAGTGGCCGGTCTGACCACCAATACAAACAAGACTTGGAATTGAAGCGACAAACCCTCTATGGGTTCGGAAGCATGAGCTTGCCCATGCAATTAGGGCAAGCTCATCTAACCCCTGAATAGATGAGCTTGCCCTAATTGCATGGGTTCGGGACCGCTCGGCATGTCCCGACAGAACTTGGAAGGTTGGAGGTGAGGGACGAGACGTCGTTGATGGGAAAGGAGACAACGGCGATGAGGCAGAAGCCATGCCTCAAAACAGTTAATTTGAATTGGTCACTGAATGGTGAGTTACAAAATGCTTTCCTATTTGGACGAACCACGTAGCCAGGAGCCCCCTCCCGAGGTGGACGACCTCGTGACCTCTCTGTCGGTGGCGGGTGGGCATGGCGGGCCAGTGACGGCAAGCGAGTGAGGGCATGTCCCAGCGGGATGCTTCCTCTCAACCCCCCAAGCTTTTCGCTGAGGCAAACACGGTGAGCCTTACCCCCGGGGGAGCCACACAACAATCAACTCTCAAATACGACCTCAGATCAGACGAGACGACCTGCTGAACTTAAGCATATCAGTAAGTGGAGGAAAATAAACTAACCAGGATTCCCCTAGTAGCGGCATGCGAAGAGGGAAACGCCGAGCGGCTCCGTTTAGTTTTCGGATCTTATTACGTAATAAGTTTCAATAAATTCAAACCCAAAATCAGGAAAGAGTAAAAACGACAATATTTCAGACATGGTCTAATACTATTTAGATGCTTACTAGTATGTACATAAGACACTAAATTACATAGTTAGAAGGTTTTTGTGGATTTGGGTGACCACGGTCTTTAAATTATTCATCTACATACAAATTGTATCAATAAAACATTTAAGATAGTTTCATTTCTGGTGAGAAATGTTTTGATCATTTTATTTTCATAATCTTCATTCAATGAATATACAGTATATGGTGTTTAGTTTGTTAGTTAATGCAACATTTTGCTATGGTGGTGGCTATGGACGCTGCTATCGCTGAAACAACGTAGCTTGCATGTTGTTTGAATCATTGTCTTTGTGTTTTGTGCAGTTATCTGAGCTGTTATGTGTTATTTTATGTAACTGTTTGTAACTGATAATGTTCTTTCAATAAAAACGTAGATTTTAGAGTGCCCCAGGGATGACATATTTCTTCTTCTTCTTTGGATTTCCGACAAACTAGGTGCATTGCTGCAGTAGCAATGCGCCAAGTCACCCTCCGGTAAGCCAACATGTTTTTGTAGGGCAACCTGGAAGTTATGTCGCCATTGCTTCGCCAAAAGGTCCATTCCAAAGGTACATTTTATATATACATTTTGTCAAGACAAGATAATCATGACAACACAGACACAACACAGATCTATCACCTCAATCTCCTTCCAAATCTGGAATGAGGTGCACTCGGTCTCGCTGGCAACGGCAGTAATTCAGGAAGGTGTGCTGGGGCCCAAAGTCCCAAAATCGAATCAATCCGCGATGATTCCCTATAATGGACACCTTTCTCCTCATCAGAGAGCTGAGGTCGCCGAGTTGCAGCACGCTCATTGATCACCGCATTGAGACGCCCCCCCCCCTGGCGTGACTATTAGGTCGTGATATAGATTACCTGAGCATACGCGTAAGATTGTGCAGGAAGAATGACAGGCCATGCTTTAAATGGGGGTAATAGAAGAGTCACACAGTGGCTGGTCTAGCCCCATCGTCTTTGTTCACAAGTCAGATGGGTCTATTCACTTCTGTGTTGAATATCGCAAGGTGAATAGTGTGTCAAAGTTCAACACGTATCCAATGCCTTGCTTCAACAAGCTCCTGGATCGGTTAGGCACGGCTCATTTATTTTCAACACTGGATTTAACCAAGGGCTACTGGCAGATTCCCTTGTCTCCAGAGTCCAGGGAAAAATCAGCCTTCTCCACTCCGTACGGGTTGTACCAATTTAGGACACTTCCGTTTGGGTTGTTCAGAGCTTCTGCCACTTTCCAGCGCCTCATGGGTTGGGTGCTGCAGCCACACGCTGAGTATGCTGCTGCCTACCTGGATGATGTCATTATTCATAGTGACACCTGGCAGCAGCATATTCAGCAGGTGGTGGTGGTGCCCGAGTCACTAGAGGTGGGTGGGGCTCATGGCCAACCCAAAGAAGTGTGCAATTGGATAGAGGGAGGTATGGTATTTGGGGTACCACTTAGGTGGTGGGCAGGTGTGCCTGCAGGTGGACAAGACGGAGGCTATTGCAGCCTGTCTGCGGCCTGAGACAAAAAAGCAGGTGAGGGCATTCCTTCTCTCCTTCTCTGAACTGACCAGTCCCCTGATCGACCTCACCCGGAATGCTGCGTCAGATCCTGTCCAGTGGACCGAGCAGTGTCAGGTGGCGTTTGAGAGAGTTAAAAGGCTCTCTGTGGGATTATACACCCCTAACTCCACTTTCCTTTTGTTGTGCAGACTGACGCATCGAACAGGGGGCTGGGGGCCCTTTTGTCCCAGGGGGTGGAGGGTGTGGACCACCCGGTGCTGTACCTCAGCCGGAAGCTCATGGAACAGGAGGAGAAGTACAGCAATGTGGAGATGGAGTGCTTGGCCATCAAGTGGGCAGTCAACGCCCTAGGTTACTACCTCCTGGGGCGCCCATTCACCCTTGGTGCAGACCACACTCCACTTCAGTGGCTCCACTGCATGAAGGACACCAATGCGCAGATCACCCATTGGTATCTTGCTCTACAGCCGTTTAAGTTCGAGGTGATCCATAGGCCGGGGCACAAATGGCAGTGGCTGACTTCCTTTCCCTCTTGCCAGAGCAAGGGGGGGAGTTGGCCGTCGGCTGGACAGCTCTCTGGCCTAGGCCGGGCAGTGGGGATATGTGGTGTGAACGGGGCGTGGCTTCATGTCGGGTTGCAAACGAGGGAGGCGGGGTGGCTAATTCCCGTGAACGACGCAGATGTGTGCTTAATGAGTTGCTTTCTACATATACTCACATATGTTTGCTCTTCCCCACTGTGAGTCCAGATCAAGTTCCGAGAGAGAGAGGAGACACCGGTGTGGTTCCTCTTTTTATACCTGTTGTGAAATACGTTTGTATGATTTCTGCCTGGCGGAGAGATACATTGTGTGTGTTGCGGCACCCGGTGCCAACACTGTATTTTAAGGAAAGCGGAAAACGTCAGGATTTTTCAACCTGGGCCCCATTTTCCCATAATTTGGCGGCTATCTGACTAATGCAGACAACAATTGTTGATATTGGTCCAGTATTGAACGAGAATGCAGCTGCAAAACTGACAGACTGAAGTGTTTGACAATATTATGGAAATGATCCCTACAGAGAAATAAAACTTTTTTCTTTACCTTTTGCTTGATCCGGGATCTGTTTATTATGTCTAACCAAGTATCGCTCGGGGCGAAGAGTTGAGTTGTTGTAGGAACAGAACGGTGGAAATGCAAGTCAGAGTTGGAAAGACGAGTGCTGGGAAGAGTTTGTTGTGTTAGACTACAGAAAGCGTACCTTCTTGTTATCTAAAGGATTTTCAAAGTCATGGCTGAATATTTAGCTGATTATGTGTCTCCCCTCCAAGGAATTGCCACCTTAACGTGGTGGAGGGGTTTGTGTGTCCCTGTGATCCTGGGAGCTATGCTGTCGGGGGCATTAGGCCCTGGTAGGGTCTCCCAAGGCAGATTGGTTCTGGGGAGGGGCCAGACAAAGAGCAATTCAAAGACTCCCATGACACGGCCACATAGAAAAATAGTCACCTCGCCCGGAAAAGGGAAACCGGGGCCCCCGCCTGAAGCCAGACCCGGGAGGGGAGCTCACCGGCGAGCGTCTGGTGGTCGGGCCTCATCCTACGGGGCCCGGTCGGGCACAGCCCGAACTGGCTACGTGGGGCCGCCGCCCTGTGGGCTTACCACCTGCAGGTGCCAGCATGGGAGTCGGGTGCTTTGCCAGCTGGGCGGTTCTAGGGACGTGGAATGTCACCTCTCTGGCGGGGAAGGAACCAGAGCTGGTGCAGGAGGCGGAGCAATACCAACTAGAGATAGTTGGGCTCACCTCCACGCACAGCACTGGTTCCGGAACCAAACTCCTGGAGAGGGGCTGGACTCTTTCCTTTTCCGGAGTGTCCCAGGGTGAGAGGCGCCAGGTGGGTGAGCGCCTCTGTGTTGAAGTTCTACCCGGGGAACGATAGGGTCGCCTCAATGCGACTACGTGTTGCGGAGGGGAAAACTCAGAGTATCCGGCCTTCTTGGAGTCGCTGGGTGGCATCCTGGAGAGGGTGCGGCCTGGGGACAGTCTGCCAAGTGAGAACCGTGAATTATGTGTGACACAAGCATAAACACAGTAGTGCACAATAGATTCTGTTGGTAGTATAATACCACAACCTAGTATAGCTGGTGTGAGTATATTCAGGTCACTAGTAGTTAGGTGTTTTCATGTATGGATGTGACTTTGAAGTCACAAAGGGGGGAATGTAGTGGGAATTTTATGATTTTATGAATGTGTTAGGTTTTTGTTCATGAATGAATGACCACCAGACACGTGTGTGTATATATATATATATATATATATATATATATATATATATATTAACAAGGCAACTATATGCTATAGTTGTATATAGTTGTATATAACTGTACACTAATATAGCAAGATATAAACACAGATCTGTAGTGGTAAAGACCTGATGGATAATGTGGGAGGAGTTCGGGGAGGCTATGGAGAAGGACTTTCAGTTGGCCTCGAGGAGGTTCTGGCAAACCATCCGACGACTCAGAAAAGGAAAGCAGGGCTTGTCTCAAGCTGTGTTCAGCAGGGAAGGAGAACTGCTGACCCTGACTGGGGATGTTGTCGGACGGTGGAAAGAGCACTTCGAGGAGCTTCTGAACCCGACCAACACGTCCTCTGTGGAAGAGGCAGAGCCCGAAGACTCAGAGGAAGATTCAACCATATCCCTGGCGGAAGTTGCCGAGGTAGTCAAAAAGCTCCTCGGTGGCAAGTC
>OMKN01054489.1:0-10459 GCA_900302345.1 Melanonus zugmayeri | reverse complement strand
TACCTTGCGATTGTTGACGGGGGGGGGGTGCTGGCGCGTATATCCCCGCTAGCGATTGTTGACGGGGGGGGGGGGTGCTGGCGCGTATATCCCCGCTAGCGCGTATGTCCCTGCTAGCGTCGACCGTAAACCAAGTTGGGATCGACCGGTCGATCGCGATCGACGTAGTGGGCACCCCTGCCATAGCCCATACATATGAAGAATACGGGAGATTGTTGTCACATGTAGTACACAGTCAGTACTTGCCAGAAATTCCTGCAGCTCCTTTAATGTTGCTGTAGGCCTCTTGGCAGCCTCCCTGACCAGTTTTCTTCTTGTCTTTTCATCAATTTTGGAGGGACGTCCAGTTCTTGGTAATGTCACTGTTGTGCCATATTTTCTCCACTTGATGACTGTCTTCACTGTGTTCCATGGTATAGCTAATGCCTTGGAAATTCTTTTGTACCCTTCTCCTGACTGATACCTTTCAACAATGAGATCCCTCTGATGCTTTGGAAGCTCTCTGCGGACCATGGCTTTTGCTGTAAGATGCAACTAAGAAAATGTCAGGAAAATCCTACTAGAACAGCTGAACTTTATTTTGGATTAATCAGTCACTTTAAATGATGGCAGGTGTGTACTGACTACTATTTAACATGAGTTTGAATGTGATTGGTTATTTCGGAACACAGCCACATCCCCAATTTTAAGAGGGTGTGCACACTTATGCAACTACATTTTTTTATTTTTACTTTTTCCCCTTCAAAGATTTCAGTTTGTTTTTTGATTGAGTTGTACAGGTTATATATTTCACATTAAAGGTGGAAAAAGTTCTGAAATGATTTAGCTTGGTCTCATTTTTTTACATCACAAAAACCTGGCATTTTAACAGGGTGTGTAGACTTTTTATATCCACTGTATGTGTGTATGTTAGTGTGGATTTTAGGTTACATCCTAAGTCAAAAGGAAAAATATCCACAGCCTACCCCTATGAATGATGGCAAGATGCCCAAACATTAACTAAACCTCCTTAATGAACCTTTTGCTTTCACTGTAAATCGTTTGGATAAAAGTCTGGTAAATCACTAGGCCAAGTGGAATAGAAACAATGTTATTGTTATCAACATAATATGGTTCTAATGGTTCGTCTAAACCTCTGCGTTGCATAAAAAACCTCTCACCCCTTATGTAAAATGTATGCAATCCCTAATGCAGATAAATGGAAATTCCTGTTAAACCAATAATCTTAATCAAAACAAATGACGGGAAGGGATCGACGCTAGTATTTTCTCTAGGATTTACTTTACGTTATGGTCACACGACACTATTCTGAAGCTGCACAACTTATTCCCAATTTTCCTTTTGCCCCACAGCTGCTACTACAAAGTGGTTAAATGGAGCTTAACATAAAAGGGAGCTTAACTTCACAACGAGGCAGCCATCTTTTTTTTTCAACTAGCCCATAACAAGTAACTGATCTTGTCCTCTGTTACAGTTGACATTTCAGGTAGCGCAGGGGCATGTATGCCAACAAGCTTAAAATCTTTCCTGTTTCTCTCCCTCCCACAGAACGGCATGACGCCTCTCATGCACGCCGCCTACAAGGGAAAGGCAGACATGTGCAGGCTGCTGCTTCAGCATGGCGCAGACGTCAACTGCAACCAACATGAGCACGGCTACACTGCGCTCATGTTTGCCGGCCTTTCAGGTACACTCTTGGGGGATAGATCTATTATTTTTTTATTATTATTATTTTTATTTTTTTCATTAGATTTTTTTTTCATTTTTGGAAATTATTTACAGACCGACATTTCAACAAATAATGCCACTGACATAATCAATTTACATGAAACATACATGTTCGTGTACATGCATACATATATGTACATACACGTGTTTCAATGGGTACAAGTGTGAAATCTTAGCTGCTAGTCCAGAGAACTCGGACCCTGTAGCTCTCCTGCTTGGAGGTGGTCTGACTCCCCCCTCTCTCTCCCCCCCACCTCGTGCCCCCAGGCAAGACTGACATCACGTGGATGATGTTGGATGCGGGGGCCGAGACCGACGTGGTGAACTCCGTCGGCCGGACCGCTGCTCAGATGGCCGCCTTTGTCGGTTAGTCGGAGGGACACGTACACACTGGGAACTGGGAATTTGTTGTAACATTTATTAATTTTTCTCTCGGTCAAACAAAACCAAAACTTTATTTCTCCCCAGGGCAGCATGACTGCGTGACGGTAATCAACAACTTCTTCTCCCGGGCGGGGCTGGATTATTACACCAAACCCCAGGGTCTAGAGAAGGAGCCTAAACTACCTCCAAAGTTCGCTGGACCACTCCACAAGATCATCATGAGCACCAACCTCAACCCAGTCAAGGTAGGCCATGGCTGCTGCCCATATGGAGGGTTTGTTGTGAGCATGAAAACCAAAATCCATCATTTGATTATAATGATGATGGTGACTCATACAATATAACCAGTTCATCCTTGTAATCCTGACTAAAATACAATTGAATTGTTTTAATGCATTTTCTGTATGTTCCAATCCCACCAGTTGACAACTAGCCACGTGTGAAATGCAGTGTGACCCCTAAACAAGGTCCAATAAAACTCTGTCTAGCATGCTTCAGACCAGACAAACCTAACTGTGTTGTGTCGTTGCGTGGTCACCGCTCTTTGCATAGTTATTGACCAGTAATGAGTGACCATTGACCACTACCCCTCTAAATTGACCAGTTGGATCTTCTGGTGAGAACCGAAACGCCACCAGCTACTGGTTCTGTCTGGTAGATGGTTCTCTTGGTCAGACAGAACCAGCGGTTTTGTAACTAGTTGCTTTAGCCATGGTAGATGGTTGTCCTGGTCAGACAGAACCAGCAGTTTTGTAACCGGTTGTTGTATCCGTGGTAGATGGTTCTGTTGGTGAAGGAGAACCCTCTGCTGGCAGAGGTGGGGGCTCTGGAGAAGTGCCGGCGGGTGATGGAGCTGATCTGTGAGAAATGCATCAAGCAGCAAGACATGAACGAGGTGCTAGCCATGAAGATGCACTACATCAGCTGCGTGCTGGCCAAGTGTGCCTCCTTCCTCAAGGACCGTGAGGACAAGCTGGAGGGCCTCATCAAGAGGTGGGTGTGACCTCTGCTATAAGCATCAGGATACATTTCACACATCAAAGGTTCCTTTTTATTGACTAAGATAAGAGATAAGATAAACCTTTATTGATCCCCGGAGGGAAATTCAGTTGTCAAAGCAGCAACAGTAGAGGGGATGAAACACGGGTATAGGTGGGAATACAGTTAAAGAATAAGAAAAAGTTGAATACGAGTTAAGACAAAACCAAGATAAATAAGAATAAGATAAAATTAAAGATAATACTAAATAAATTCCTGTACAGAGCTGTGGCCCTAGATTTCTGCATCTGTGGGTGTGTTATGAATCTGTTATGAATAAATAATAAATAAATATATATGTACAGTGACTAGGTATCGGGTCATGTTTTATTATGGAGCCTGATGGCCAATGGCACAAAGGACTGGCCAAGGCGCTTTGTAGAGTGCCAAGGAGGGATGAGTCTATGGCTGAACGTGCTCCGCATCCTCGTCAGCTCATCATGGAGGAGATGGGAGGGCTTCCTCCTCATCCTCCCCTCCACAACCACCTCCAGCTTGTCTTGTTCAGCTCCAACTACGGAGCTAGCCTTCCGCAATTCAGCAATACTTGGTAGGGGGTAGAATAGTGTAGTGGGCTAGGGTGTTTGACTCCCTCCCCAAAGATAGGGAGTCAAGGGTTAAAGTAAGGGTTCAAGCCCCAGTGTCCGCAGCCTACCTGTAGGCATCCTTCGTTGGGTACGATGTCCAACCCCCTACCTGTTCCTTAATTAATGACCTGGATCGGAATTCACTGTAAATTGCTTTGGATTAAAGTGTCTGCTAAATAACAAACAAAAATATACACAATCTAATAATTAATCTGTGGTCAATGGAAGGTAATGATTTTTAATATAATAAAAATCATGTATTGATTGCCTTCTATCACATTGTAAATAACACAAATAGATATTATATCCTACCTCAGTGGAGCTGTGACAAAGATTGTGCGGACTGTGCTGTGACACAATAGAGTTCAATTACCAACAGCGGTAGCAACCTAAAATCTCTCTCTCTCTTGTCCAGTTTGCTGAAGGGTCGAGAGGGTGATGGATTCCCAGTGTTCCAGGAGAAGTTTGTGCGAGAGTGCGTCCGCAAGTTCCCCTACTGCGATGCAACGCTGCTGCAGCAGCTGGTGCGCAGCATCGCCCCCGTCGAGATAGTGAGTCCCCTTTTGAATTTTTTTTATGAGCAGGTACAACTAAGGTGATTGGAATTTTCTCAAGTATATTGATATTTCACAACGGCCATTAATGTGGCAACGGTGTCTCTATAAACCTCTCCCTGTTGGCACTGCCCTGAGGCCTGCGAGTTGAAGGGTTCTGAATCCATATCCTCCCTCTCTGTAGGGAAACGACCCCACAGCCATCTCCGTCCTGACCCAGGCCATCACAGGCCAGGTGGGCTTCATGGACGCAGAGTTCTGCACCACGTGTGGCGAGAAGGGGGCGGAGAAGAGGTGTTCCATATGCAAAGCGGTACGTACCTTCTCACTCTGTTTATATTGTTTATATTATTGCTAGTGTGTTTATTGCAATGGGGTGAACATTTTCACACCGGTGGATGTTCTTCCGAGATGGGTGATAGACACTGGGGATAGAAACCCAGTACCTTTTGGGCTCAGTCAAACACCCCAGCTGCTACATTATCCTGGTTATTGTGTTTTCCGTCCCCCAGGTCATCTACTGCGACCAAACATGTCAGAAGATGCACTGGTTCACTCACAAGAAGGTTTGTAAGATGCTCCAGGAGGAGAGGGAGAAGCAAGAGGAGGAGGCGGCCATGTTGAGACAGCAGCAGAGCAACGGTGCGTCCAAACCTCCTGACTGAAACCCACACCTAGTACCTCTCCAACCTCCTGAACAGAATAACTTGTATGTTACCCAATTGGAACTTGAAACAACACATTGGGAGTAAATAATTAATGGAGTAGTTAAAAAAAAAAAAAAAAAAAAAAAAAAAAGAACTTGCTTATATTTGTAGCGTGACACAAACAACAACTAGAATCATATATTTTTGTATTAATATAGTTACACAGCTGTTAAGTTCAGCCAAGTAGTTCTGCTCAGTTACCGTAAAACTTCAACTATAAGCCCAGGCTTCTATTTTCAATTGCACAATAATTGTTGTTGTGATATACATCGTTTAATTTAAAATGTTACTTGTATTTTGACAGAGGAGGGTGGGGCACTGCAGGAAGCTGCAGATTGCATGGAGAACCTCTCTGTGGAGGAAACCAACACTGACAGTCTATCTTCTGACCCAGCGGTACCAGCAGAATCTTCCACTCCTGCCCCTACTCCAACTCCTGACCATTGAGGTCCCGCCCCTATCCCAACTCCTGACCAATGAGGTCCCTCCCCTATCCCAACTCCTGACCAATGAGGTTCCCTCCCCTATCCCAGATCCTGACCAATAAGATCTTGCCTCCTTCCCAGTTCCTGACCAATAGGGCTTGTACATCAGAATGCATCAAGGGATTTTTTGCTGGCGATACTCTGCCATATTGAGAGGTTTCAGGAGAGTTGTAGTACTGTAAAATCCTAAATCATGCTTCCAAAATGGAGGCGGTCATTGCAATGTGATGTACAAGCCCTATAAAGTCCCATCTCCATGTCAACTAAAGATAAAGATTGTATTGAAGACTTTCCACCAGAAACGCACTGTACTTTATGAACACACAAAGCCAACTGGCCAGAGGCTGGAGACCCCTGTGAGGAACACAATGGCTGCCTGTTGGATCCTGTGGCAAGTTAAGACTTATTATTTATATATTTGTGTTACAACACGGATCCAAAATGGCTGCCAAAGCAGAGTGCTCCACATTCGGAGGGTGGTGTCCTAAAGTTCAAATTATACATTTGTTCTTGTTTTTCCTTTTTATTTGAAGTATTCTGACCGTGTTGTTTCATCTGTGAATGTGAGAACTTGTGTTTTGGTATGGTATTTAAAAAGTGAGAAAGTAGAGAATTTTTTTTATTCAACACAGCTAAATTCTGCCTTAAACTGTAGCGTCGTATGGTAACCAATAGGAATGGAGCTGTTTGCTGGTGTTAAAGTTAGTGTGTACACGTGAGGTTTGTTTTGCCATAGAATAATCAAAAAGTCAGCAATGTTAACATCCTGACAGCTTGGGTATGGAAGGTTATTAGGACTGCACAATCATGACAAATTAAATAAAAACCTATTCTAATATAAACTGCATTCTTGTATCCGAACAGTATCTGCATTCTTTTATTACATTTTTGCCAGGTATGGTTGGCTTTCTTGAAAGTACACTCTTATATATTTTTGTTTTCAGAAAACAAGTTATAAATTATAAAGTGTTCAGTTAATATTTATTGTAATGTTTTTATTTATTTTTTCATAGTTGAGCCCAAATTAACTGAAATCAGGGCAAACAACACTGCGTTTAAATGAGATTCTGCATCAGTGGAACAACACTGGTTTAGAAAACATACTGTGAACTCGGTGTATAGTATTGACATCTCCAAGTAGGAGATGCTCCCTGGGGAATTTTGTGAAGTTTATTTTCTGTTGGGACTACTTGTCTGAGACGTAATACTGTTCCTGGCCACCAGATGGTGCATCAGACAAGTCTTGTCAAAGAAATATAAACGAGAAAAAAGGGCACACTTGTAATGTTAAATGCTAAAACGCCAAAACTGAACGGTTCAGATAACTTGCAATATCTGTGGTTTCAAGTGTTGGTATTTGCTTGTCAAAGCCTCATTGTGGGTTAGTGATTATGCAAACTACTTGGTTGGGATATTTTAGATTTAACAATATGGCATTTATACCACCAAAGTATGTAACTCCCGAGTGCGTATTTGAAAAGACAGTTTCCTTGATGTAAAATCAGAAAAAAGATTACACTTTATTTGTCAAGAGGATTTGTAGTATGAGTAACCATGGCGACCACAGCCATTTGTCGTGGGTTAGATGGGCTGGTGCCGGGTTCTGTCAATCTCACGACTCCGTGGACACCTGAGGGTGACAGTTAGGACCCTTGTACCAGATTGGCGCATATGTTGTCCCACTTCCTGTTTCTTCTCAGAGCAACAGGAACCACTCCCGTCCATCACGGAGTACTGCAACAGCGTTCCCTGCCGGCATTCCTACCACTCCCGTTGTTGGTGGGTTGTGCGAATTCACATCTAATACTTTATACTATAGGATTAGATTAGTATTTACATAAAGAAAAATGTACTATAAAAAAAGAACTGAGTGTAATGTACTTTGCATCAGTGAGATTAAAAGGTTGTGATGTCTTAAATCACCAAGATGTATATACAATATGTAAGGTCCGCATTACTCTAAACCACTGATTGCAATCTAGTCATTTGGATTTACAGTGAATATACATATCATTAAGGAACAGATAAGTTTAGACTTCTTTCTCAGGGATTTTTACAGGTAGTCTGAGGACTTGGGAGATCGAACCCATACCCTTTTGGCTGGGAGTGGACCCCGTTAGCCACTTAGGAAAAACAGCTGATTGCTTACTATAGTTTATTGGGGATTGAACCCACACCCTGGGACCAGTCTACACTGCGCCTGCCCCTCCTACACAACACAGTTACTGACTTGGAGGGGGGGGGGGAGACTAGATCACAGCACGGTGTGGTCTGGTCTCCATGGGGAGTTGTGTGGCCCGTCTTCCAAAGGCCACGCGCTGTAGGATGCGATGGCGCTCTCCGCTGAACATCCGGAAGGAACTGATCCTCTCCTGCCGCTTGACCTCTGGAGAAACATCATCCAGTGAGTTTAAAGGGAAACTGTCACACTCTGCTATTTTTCTAATATAAGAGAGCACTGCTTCATACACGCAAAAAGTAAAAGTTTGAACCCTTGATCTCGGGAACCCAAATCCCGGACCAATTACGTCAATGGCCCAACTTTTACGTGATCTTTTTTCTGCAGAATTGGAGTTCATGTTGCACACTGATTTTTTTCACAACATGCATACGAAGCAGGACTCTCTTATATTAGAAGATAGCCGAGCACGACAGTTCTACAATTCCCTACATTCCATGACAAACATAGTGGCCCTTAGAAAGGAAAATGTGTTTCCCATTGGATCTGACTGAGCCGTACCTCTTCTATCTAAGATCTGGACTGGTGGTAAACTATGGATCACATAGTGTCGATACTCTGGTTCTTGGCAGAATGGATTCAAGAAGAAGGCTGAAACGGAGATGGCAACATCATCAAATAAATCAAACTAGCAGCCTTTTAGCTCATTTTGCCAGGTTATGGGCTTCCTTTCACTGAAGTCAAGTTCATTGTTTAAGCCAAAATGGTATTAAATTACTGCGTATATAGTTCAAATGTAAATGGAGTTATTTTCCGTCAAGTGTTCAAGCAGCCCCTCTAGGAGAGAACAACCTGGCCAGTGGCCCCCAGGTAAGTTGGGTTTCAGACCCTTGGTTTGAACCATCTCAGCCTTTCGATTTACATGCGACTCGCAGCTGCTGCATCCTCCGCAGCTCATGCATGGTGTCATCTAGGGCCCCCAGCTGGTTGCTGTGTAGATGGAGGACTTGAACGCAGCTCAGGTGACCCAGGGCTCCTGCGGTGTAGGAAAGGTAACGAGGTAGGTCTATACATTCAACCATTCATCATCAAAGTCCTACTTCCAATGGTTCTTCCAAAGTTCACCCTAAGGAATGTATAGTTTATTCAAACCCTGATAGACATGGACATGTTAATTTGTATAGCGTCACTTAGGACTTCATTATCTTTACCAAGGATCATTTTACAGATCAGCACATGTGCTCATTGGCACTTTAGGTCCGAGATTGTGAGTTTGCCTTGACTAACGTTTAAACAGTTTACCTGAAATGGATCGGATGCTGTTGTTGTGAAGGTAAAGTTCACTCAGGCAGCAGTGGATGGAAGAACAGTTGAGTTTCCGTATCTGAAAGAATTGATGAGAATGTCTTGAAAAAGGAAAAAGGAAATCTTGAAGTTAAATGCTCAAAAGTTGTTGTTTCTACCTTGTTGTTATTCAACCATAAATGTTGGAGAAATTTAAATCTTGACAGGTTAGGGACACTGTCCAGCTCTCTATTCAACACAACAGTACAAATTCAGTAACTTAGTGACTCGGTGGTACATTCATTGTTTTCAAGGCTATAGTGTTGACATTGTTGAGTCCAAAAAGAAAGGTTATCCTTACTTCTTAGCAAGATAAAGCTGACAGACATCCCTGTCTCTCTTTATTCCATATTTATGGAGAACAGCTACAATGTCCTGTAAAATGTTGATAGGCTTTAAAGTCTATAACTTACGTTAAACAGCAAGAAATAACCACAAACCTATAAAATGATCTAATCGTATTTTGTGTAGGCTATATGACATTTTGTTTTTATTTTTTTTATTTAACCTTTATTTAACCAGGTAAGACATTTTGTGATGTTATTATATATTATATGTATTATATATATATATATATATATATATATAGGGCTATATATATTTTTAAGAAAGTTTCCTTCCTACCTCCATTGTCAGCAACTTGTCTGACCAACACCACCTGTTGCCAGGAAACACCTCATTTTTCTTTTGTATGACAACAAACCATATGTATAAAATGTATAAATATTTTAGATATTAAGACTAATTCTTTCTAAATACTTGGCTATTAGAAGTTATTTTCCGTTATTTGTATTATTTATTTATTTTTAAGTTATTTTCCGCAACTTCTGTAAAATACAAAAGTGTGCTGCAGTGATGGCAACTGACCACGAGGAGACGCCGTTTCACTAGAATTAATAAGCAGGCGCGCTGTTGCCAGGAAACGACTTTTTCTCTTTTGTATAACAAACACAACCATATTTTATACATTTGAGATATTAGAAAATTAGCTTTCTAATTATTTAGGTGTCGGAAGTTTCCGTTATTTTTATTTTTAGGAGTTATGTTCTGTAAATTATGTAAAATACTAATGCCCTGCAGTAATGGCAATGTACCACAAGAGGGCGCCGTTTCACTAGAGTTGGTAAGCAGACGCACAGTGGAGACTTTTATGTAGACCAAAATAATCACAATGTTACTAAAGTATTTAATTAAATACGTGTCAATGTAAGGTACCTTACATTGACACATATTTAATTAAATACTTTTTCAGAATTGCATTCACCAATAGAAATTATGAAATCAGCAAGAACAATGTAAAAATGTCACCAAGACTCTGGTGCTATGCTATAGTCGGCGAGTAAAGGGACACACAGCCCACATCCATTGTCTACATTCCACAGAATAGTTTTCCTTTGGGTTACCTTCCCACTTCTATTCAGGTATGACCTTTCTTTCTTGGCTTTGCTCCAGG
>OMKN01054481.1:0-10278 GCA_900302345.1 Melanonus zugmayeri | reverse complement strand
CAACGCAATCGTGTATTCTGCGTATAGGGCGGGGGCCGGTGTTGATGGTATGCTAGTGTGGCATTAGAGCTTCTATGTCTCCTGACAGTTCTTCAACAAGGGCCCAGGTGAGGATTCTACGCTGACCTCCACACCAGTTAGTACTAAAAAGCATCCCAGTGTTACCAGCAGCCCTCACCCCCACGGAGAACTGGAGTCCAGGTGTGTTTGATTTACTCTGCTAGCAGCATTAGGTTTCATGTTAGCTTTACATACTATTGACAAGGCTTATTCATTGATAAATTATGAATTCCCTGCTATCGTTATTATTTGTTAAATCCTCCATCTGTACTGGGCTGAGAGCTGCAGTCGTTCTGATCTCTTCTAAACAAATGTTTTTGTTCTGGCTTAATGTCTTCCCCATGGGTTCTGTGTGTGTTTAGTGTCTGAATAACTGAGGTTGTGCAAGGTAATATGGGTGGTCAGTTTTCTTTCAATTTTTTTTATTAGTTTTCTCATTTTAAACAGATAAACAATAAATCCAACCCTCCAACATCCCTTCCCTGCTGACCAAAGTTTGAATATACAGTATATCTATATATATATAGATATACTGTATATATAAAAATGGACTGAGCAGTACAGAGTAGAGAAAATAAAATACAATGGGTGTGGTCAGTTTTGCTGAAGGTGATTTGCGTAAGTGAACCAATCTGCTGTGTTTTGGAAAGGTTTAGGACTCCTACGGACATCAAGGCCCTGCTGTTGCGTACTCCTCAAACACCAACGCCCCTCAAGTGCATTCACAGCAGCCAAGAGGGCCCACTGGGGCTGGAGGGCCCACAGGTAGTGGTGGGAAGAGTACTTTTACCCTATACTAAAAGGGTGTGATGTTGATTAGCCATTACAATTGCTATGAACTATGAACTTTTATATCAGATATAGATAGAAATAGAAAAATATGTATACCCAATATACACCGATCAGCCACAACATTAAAACCACTGACAGGTGGAAGTGAATAACATGGATCATCTCGTTACATTGGCACCTGTCAAGGGGTGGGATATATTAGGCAGCAAGTTGTCATGGTCACCGCCAGGTCCTAGTTTCTGCCTGCTTCTGCAATCTTCCGATGACCATATATGGTCATCTTCCTGCTCCTCGTATTATGGCTCATCTCCTTCACCTGTCTTGCCTGCACACCTGCCTGCCATCAGCTCTTCATCAGAGTGTTGTTTTAGCTATACTCTCTCACTGTTTTGAGCTTAGTCTATTCAGTCTCCATGTTTTCGGTTTGGTTTGCGCGAGTCTAATTATCTTTTCTGTTGTCCCGTTCCCGGTGGTCCTTCCCTGCCTGTTCGTCGTTCGCTGACCTTGCCTACCCGTTGTTTCTTGTTACCCCCGGACCTCGCCTGCCCACGTGTTACCTGCTTGTCTGATCTTGTCTGCTTAAAATAAACCTGTTAAACTTCTCTAAACTGTTAAACTTCGCCATTCTCTTGTGTCGAGTGTTCTGCGCTTGGGTTGGCTAGTCAGAGCATCTCCAAAATGGCAGGTCTTGTGGGGTGCTCCCGGTATGCAGTGGTTAGTACCTACCAAAAGTGTTCCAAGGAAGGACAACCGGTGAACCGGCGACAGGGTCACGTGGGGAGCGAAGACTTGGTGCCAGATACCACAGGACACCTTCAGAGGTCTTGTGTCCATGCCTCGACGGGTCAGAGCTGTCTTGGCAGCACGAGGGGGACCTACACAATATTAGGCAGGTGGTTTTAATGTTGTGGCTGATCATTGTATAATACATGTGATGCTTTCATTTCTAGTAATGGGATGATAGCTAGAAGAACGCTCTCCACAGACTTTCATGCCACTTCCTTTTAAAAGCTCTTCCATCTCCCACTGGTCAGATCCCTGGTTCTGGTTTGGTTCTGGAGGCCTGGAGTGAAGACAGCCTGACTGGTAGTGACATCACTCAGGTGGTCACAATTCTCGTGCTGGTAGCTGAAAGATACTCGTGCTGGTAGCTGAAAGATACCCTAGATTGTGTAATCCGGCTGGTATTTGCTTTTAGCTGTGCCAAGACTTAGTCAAACTGCCTCTAGCTGGGCTAAGACAAAGCCTAACATCCTCTAGCTGTGTCAGTCTGAATATAAACCGTGTGTCTATCTGTCTTCTAGATCCAGGGAGAAAGCCTGCTGGGCGGTGCCTACCTGAACAGCTCTCTGCTGGGTTGTGAGGAGCTAGGCTGCTCCCCAGAAGATGGAAGCCCTGGAGACCACCTACCTATCCAGTCAAGATCAGCACAATAATAGCAGTTTGGATCTGCCCAATTTCCCAAGCACCTGCACTACTCTGAAGCACCTACACTCAGCCTGTTAGAGGTATATTAGCAGGGTGTTCTGGGAGCTGGCCATACTTACACAAGGTTCCTATTTTTTCAAATATATGATAACCAGGACATGAAGCTGAGATATTGCCGTAGTGGTGTCTCTAGTTTAGAGACGGACATCAGATCTGATAGCTTACTGGTGAATGGGAGATGGTGTTGTTTGGAAAGAAGGATGCCTCAATGAGCTTGACTGAGCCAGACAAGTCTAACCCCATATTACTGGTTCACTATTGACCAACAACAGTGACTTCATCTTACATACGGTCACCATAGATCGACAGCAGTGACTATCTTACTGTAGTTCACAATAGACTATATGTATTTCTACTGTGTTGTATCCAGCTCCACCTCCTAAGCAGTATTGTTTGCAGTCAGCAGTCATGACATACCGCCATCCATAATCCACTATAGTTTGGTTTGAACCAAGATGCTAGCGTTTCCAACAAAGTGTACAGACACAGGACTGATGCTCTGTAGAGAAGAAACTATATTATTATATTAGTATATCTTATCCTAGGTATTCACACTTCTTGTATTCTTGTCACTTTCTGTTATTGAAGTTGAAGGTATATTCAGCCTTTGGTTAACTAAGCCAGTGATTTGTGTGTGAATGTGCTTCCTGTGGCTGGTGAGGAGTGGTGTAAGGCCTACATATTTTAAAACATGTTCATTGTTAATAACTGATTTTTTAATTGGATTTATTGGATTCTAAATGCTTAATATGATACACGCATATTTATTTATTCACCTTCAGTAATGTATATTGAATGAGGTAAGCAACATGTAGCCACAGTGTCAGGGGGTTTAGTTCTGACTCCAGTCTGTTTCAGAGAAATGTTTTTAAAATCGTATCAACTTTTAGTCTGAATTCCATGTTAAAACTGGTGCTGAAGTTTGTCCTGGACAATTCTTGGTGTTCCTACATCTGTCTACATAGAGTTTTGTCTCTCAATTTCCTCATCGCCAGTGTTTTAGATGAAATGTGAAAATGGCACGATCAGTTGGTTGGTTTCTGGATATATTAATAGATGGAGGCAATATCATTATCAACAGAAAGTAAACTCAGCAAAACATCTAAAGGGCTTTTATCCCAGTGAGTATGCAACAATATTTTACCTTTCATTTAAAAAAATGTGTAATGCCTTTTTAAATATACAACTGCATACATCAGCCTAAATACTTGGTCTGTTTTGATGTTTGATACTTTTTTAGTTCTCATTTTAAACGGATAGCTTTTTCAGATTTCATTTTTACCAAATCATTTTTATTCCAAATCATTTTTAGGATTTTAACAATGACAAACAAATAACATTCTGTACCTCAAGGAAGCCTTTTCCAGTGCATAGGAATGCTGTTTTTAAATGGAAAGATTTGATTCTTTGGACAGGTTGATGCAATGTTTGGGTTTATTGTTCTACATGTCATGATCACATTTTTTGTCATATGGAATAAATTCATTATCATTTTCATAACGTGTCATACAATACTGTATCGGGTAGTATGGGTAATGGTGGAATACTAAATAAATATAATCAAATGTGATTATATGAGTTCCTGTGTGAACATTAACCAGGCCTTACAAACGTACACACTACTCAAGTCACTGGTAAAGTTGAAAGCAGATGAGGAGAGGCACATTGATATGTCACTGAGGTAAAAATCTAAATGAGATAAGATGACACCGTGTGTGACAGGAAGATGAGACAAACACAAAGATATGGGAACAAATGTCCACCACACAATTTCAATACTTTATCATGCTACTGTTTTTATTTGTACTGAACTAGATGGTTATCTTGCCTCTAGAGTAGCCTACAGAAGACATCTTTCTTACCAACTAGATTACACTATTGACCAGCTTTGAGGCTGGTTTGGGACATAATATTGTAACCAGACAGTATCAGTCCAGTACCATCCTGGTATGATATAGGGCCCATGCTCTGCCCCTGCTTGTCACATTTAAATGCAGTGGTTGGTTACACCTTTGCAAATCTATTAAACCAAAAGTGCAAAGTGCACACAAATTATTACTTGAACATGTCGTAGACATGTCCTTTGGTTACAAATAGCCACTCCCTTCGTATTCTTTGCAACGGCCCGATATCAATATCTACTGTAGATACTGGTGGTCGTGTCTTGCTATTGGCTAGTAGCTAGCAAGACATACAGGTGTCACAGCAAAAAGATAGCCTAGCGCTAGTGTCACAGAAACATAGATATCAATTCTACTTGGGGATAAAGCCCAAATCACACATCACACATTGTGTCACATTTTTAGAGCAACACAAAAGATAAATAGAATTATATTGTTTTAAAGGAGCAAAGCACCCGGAGCAGCCGGAATGTAGCATGGTTATATTTTTCCCACTCACTTCAAATAGGACTTAAGTCTATTTAAGTCCATGTGCTTTGGGCTTCAGAGTCAGAGTAAATGTTGCTCTGAAGGCATCCTAGTCAGGCAGGTAGGCTGAGTTGATGGACCCTGTCTCTGTAGAGACGTGGGGGAGGTGAGGGCAGCTCTTCCTCCTGGACTTGGCCAGGACACGGTGGAGGAGGCTGGGGGATCCCTGAAGAACGCCACCTCCCATCGTGGAAGGGCTATCGAGTGCCAGGGCACGCCGAATGCTGTTCTTCCTGGGCAGCCTGGGCGTCCCAAGTCCATTGCCAGCACTAAAACAGAGAGAGCAAGAGATTATGCTTTGAATACCTCCGTCAACATTTGTCTACCTATACATACAGTAAACCTATACACACTTCAAAAGTTTCCTAGGTTCTAACCTTCTTTCGCTTTTTAATGGGTTGCCTTATAAGATAATGGAGTTCATCATATAAACAGTGTTAACTCGTAGTCACTTTTCCACAGTGTCATTGTATTTTATCGTGTTTGTTGATTCAATGATGGTGCTGAAAGTGCAGGTGTAGTTACCCAGGATGGCCACAGGGGGAGGTGGGGGTTGCCATGACAACGGGTACAGAGCCTCTCCTAAGGAGGTTTGGCGTGGCTGTCCCTGATTCCCCGCTCTGCTGAAACAAGTTCACTCACTTTAACTAAACCTCAACCAGTTCTGTGTGAAGTTAACCCAACACTCCAATATGTGACCCCATTTCCTGTAGGGGGCATGCGTCCCAATGAACATGTGGTTACGGGGACATATGGCTTGTTATACTATAATATTAAACAGTGGGCTGGACCTTGAGGAACAACAGTCTGATCCAAGAAACAGATACATTGAGTGTCCGTCAACACGGAAGGACTGTTGTAAGAGAACTGAGAACTTCCACAAATACACATCCTCAATTCAACATATTAACTGTAGAACAATCAGACTCAAAAGTAACCTCGAAAGTAACCCTCGTTTCGATGTCCAGGAGCAAGGCAGCTCATAATCTGATCTGTGCTAGAAGAGAGGCCACTGCTCCAAGCGAGCAACACTAGACTAGTGGTTGTACTGCGCAGGTTGACTCAGAAGCAGAACGACACGTACCGGGCCACATGTGGTGACACAGGCTGAGGGGAAGTAGCCCTTGTTTCCGTTGTTCAGGCATCCAAACCACCACACGTGATCCTCTTTGAACAGAACCTGGATGACATCACCGTGGCTCAGGTCCAATTCTTCCGGACAATGGGCTCTATAGTTAATGGTCGCCACCACCTGAATGGCAAATTTAAAGGGCCCATATTTTACCACCAGGTGTGATGTTGATTAGCCATTAGAAGCCATTACAAAATCTACCCTAAAGTCACTATAGGGTAGATTTTGTAATGGTTTCTCACATGATGTGTGATGTCACTATCACACATCATCTGTGTGTCCACCCAGATGTAAAATAGGCACCCTTTAATCTCCTGTTGCTGAATAGGTCAATGATTACAAAAGGCTGTCTTTACTTGAGTACTAGCAGAAAATACCACAATTTGTGTTTTGAAAGCACGGCCAATTAGGTTTTCAAAATGTTGGTTACATTGTGCGAGAGCATAACAATCGGTTGTTATTGAGTGACTGTGAGAAGGAGAGAAGCCATTCAGTTAATCAGGACACCACTAGTGAGAAGTAGAATGAAGGATTAAAGATGGATTAACCCCTCTCTTTTAGCTCTGTTACGTTACTTACTCTGTGTCTTGGTGTCTTGGCTCCTAAATTAAAGTTGGACCAAAGACCTGGTTTCACTAGTAAATACTTTTCCGTTTTTCGTTTTCCTATTTTGCTACCAGTTCATACCTTACTAAACAGCCTGTCGTCACCCTCACCAGCCCTTCCCTTGTCCTGAGCCTGTCCTCCCCATTATCTTGTCCTGCCCCCTGTCCAGTCCTCTCCTGTAGTTTAGGTGTAGTTTCCCAGGACCACCGGTGCTAAATGTCAGGTGCTAAACGTCAATGATCAACCACCACCACGGCCACAGTTTGGATGACGTGGTCATGCTCAGCACTCAGCATCATCACTTAACTTGTGTTGTCAAGGGGATACCTACTTAACTCACCTTATCTTCATCTGCAGGCCGCGTTCTCACCCTCGATCTGCAAACTGGGGAGAAAAGGTTGCTAATCTGCGCCAGACTAATAGAATAGAACCACTACTAGAACCTTTGACACCACAAATGTACATTTAAACAAATGTCCATAATCGTGTGTGTGTGTGTGTATAGTCTAACTCACCTTGCGGAGAGAACACCGTGGTAAAAACCTCAAACTGTTCATCACTCTGCATGTATATCTGCTGCATGCTGCAGTGTGTTGCATGGGACTCTTGAGACTGAGGTCCAAACACGCCGTGCTGCTTCCTTTAAATAGTCAGCTGTCACTAATCCTGGATGGGGCTCCATGTGCATGCATTTTTTGTTTCAAACTCACTCTGAAAAGCATGCATGTAGCAGAAACCATACAGCAGATTCCCATCATCTCTAGAAACACATTATTGACCAGTAGGTTGCTAGTTCAAATCCCCACAAGATTTCATTCATTCATAGTGGGGCCTGGGGGGGTATGGAGACATCCAGTCATAACCCCCATCATGGTCAACTAACAAAAATAATAGTTCTGATTAATTAAGAGTTCCGTCTATGATGACTATCATGAATTGGATTGCTAGCATTGGCATGAAACACATCACTCTACTGCTACTCTTAGCTCCCTTTCCCTTTCAGGAGTCTCTCTGCTTCCACAGGGCACCTCTCTGCTCCCATAGGTTAAACCACTTAAAGGCATCATGATGAGAGACATTCTTAGCCCTGCAGCCTTCATTATATAACCCTTCTCCCAAGTAATCTGGAAACTAGCTTAGACTAGTTAGCTACACTTCTTAGAAGCATGCAAGGCGAGGTGTGCCAAGCAAACTCATTCAGTCCTGCACGGCTAAACCAGCCAGAACCAAAACCCCACCCGGTGGTTCTGACCCCGTCTGACCAGGGGCATGTCCTGGGGTGGCACAACATTTGATTGGCCACTCCTGGGCCACCCCTACTAAATGAGTCTGGACATGCCACTGGGTCTAAATGCCAGGGTCATGGCCGCTGTCTTGGCTGAACACTGTGGGTGGTGCATTGAAGCCACTAAACTCACACCTAGCATTATATTCTGTGGAGATTAGTGAGTACAAATATAAAGGGCTACTAGGGTCATGGATTCCATTCCTAAATCTACAGGAGTAGTAAACGTGTCTAAGATTGAGACATTTTACATTAGTTTAGATTAAAAGTTCAAGCCCTTACAGCCCATGTACAACCCTCGCAGATGCAATGTTGAATGAAACAAAGTGTAAATAACAGAAATGATAAGATTAAAAGATCAGCATCTTATGGACATACACCCATAGACAAGCAATCAACTGATTGTTGATAATGTCAAACATTGATAGTTTCATATTGTTGAGTTGTGGGTTGTACCACAAGTGTTCTTTAGTTAAATTAATCATTTGTATTGTTTAGTTTATGATTCCATAAAGAATCATCAGCCTACATCAAGCTGGTCTGTAACAGGCTGGGATGGCTCCACTTATAGCGGCTATGATCAGTAAGACTGGCGAGTGGGGGGGAATAACAGGGACTACTTAAACATTCAAGCTTTATTTAGCATGGTATAATAGTCTTGAGTCTTCAGTATTGAGCTTATTGGTTTTCTGTACCAGCCAATCCCAGGTCAGGCTAAGATAGGGTCCTACCAAGAACGGATGACAAATTCCTTTATTATTTCACGAAAGATATTCAAGATATTCCTGAATCAAGATGACATGTTAAAAGCACCGTAAAACATATTTTTGAAATTGAAGGTTAATTTCAATATACATGGCAGTTTCATGTGTTAGCATAGTATTTTTTTGGTAGTTGACTTTTGTGCTTTCAAAGTGATTTTCAGCTATTTCAATTTGTCTGTTCATGGTCACTGAGGTGACGCTGGCGATGTAGGTGTGCAGTACTTTCATGTGTCCTGTTAAGTCCTGCTCCTATGGAAACGGGAACAGTTTAGGAACAGTTTAGTTTGCCCTGGGTGAAGGGGTAAGTGCTTTAAGAACATATTTAAGACAAGGAGGTAGGCGTTTCATTTACTGTAGAAGATTGACTAAAGCAGTCTTTTAATTTACTACACACAGTCTAGAAAAGACTATGTGTCTGGTGTGTTAAGGACCCAGACTCAATAGAGCTTAAGAGAGGCCTCAAACAGATGAGTCAGGTCTTCTTCAGTGTGTTCTCTGGGAGACAGCTTGGTGACCCGCTCCTGTGGGAACAGGACAGGAAATGATGTCACACCCTCAGCCCAAAACAAATGTGTTCACGATGCCATTTCACTGGAGAATGTATAACCAAATTGCATTGTTACTAGACTTGACAGTTGAAGGTTTGACAGTTGAAGGCGATTCCCCTCCGAGGAATCGCCACCTTAACGTGGTGGAGGGGTTTGCGTGTCCCGGTGATCCTGGGAGCTATGCTGTCGGGGGCATTAGCCCCCGGTAGGGTCTCCCAAGGCAGATTGGTCCCGGGGGAGGGGCCAGACAAAGAGCGGTTCACAAACTCCCATGACACGGCCACATGCAACCAAGGGAACCTCGCCCGGAAAAGGGAAACCGGGGCCCCCGCCTGGAGCCAGACCCGGGAGGGGAGCTCACCAGCGAGCGTCTGGTGGTCGGGCCTAGGTGGGCATAGGCCCGACCTAGGCCTAGGCGGGCCTAGGTCGGGCGGGCATAGGCGGGGATCTGGTGGGCATAGGCGGGGATCTGGGCGCTCGGATCCCCAGCGTCGCAGACTGGCTCTAGGGACGTGGAATGTCACCTCTCTGGTGGGGAAGGAACCAGAGCTGGTGCAGGAGGCTGAGCGCTACCAACTAGATATAGTTGGGCTCACCTCCACGCACAGCACTGGTTCCGGAACCAAACCATGAAACTCCTTGTAGTCGTATCATCTGATCTGCGGCCGTATGTCTTGGACACTCGGGTGAAGAGAGGAGCAGAGCTGTCAACCGATCACCACCTGGTGGTGAGTTGGATCAGGTGGCCGGGGAGGCTGCCGGACAGACCCGGTAAACCCAAATGTGTAGTGCGGGTGAACTGGGAACGTCTGGCGGAGGCCCCCGTCCGCAGGGCCTTCAACTCCCACCTCCGGAAGAATTTCTCGTGTATCCCGGGAGAGGCTGGGGACATGGAGTCCGAGTGGGCCATGTTCAAAGCCTCCAGTGTAGAGGCGGCAGCCAGGAGCTGTTGCCAGAAGGCCATCGGTGCCTGTCGTGGCGGCAACCCTAGGACCCGGTGGTGGACACCGGCGGTGAGGGAGGCCGTCAAGCTGAAGAAGGAGGCCTTCCGGGCTTGGCTAGCTCGGGGGTCTCCTGAAGCAGCTGACAGGTACCGGGGGGCCAGAAGGGCTGCGGCTTCAGCAGTCGCTGAAGCAAAAACCCGGGTGTGGGAGGAGTTCGGGGAGGCTATGGA
>OMKN01054476.1:0-10442 GCA_900302345.1 Melanonus zugmayeri | reverse complement strand
CGAGAGCTGCCGTACCCAGTGCCGCCGCCCCTAGGGCCCCTGCCCCGAACGGCGCTGCTCCCGTGGCAACTGTCTCCTTGCCGAGCTGTCTCAGCAGCTCCGCCCCCGTGCCCACCCCCCGCTGTAAATTGAAGGGACTCCTCGGTGCACCGCAGAAAAACGACAACGTTGCGACACAGGAGACGGTGACGGCCCACGCCAGGAGCCGATACCACGGAGCTGTCGACGTCAGGGACGCGTATCCCATGCCGAGGATTACGCCAGCCAAGACGGCTCCCAGGGTGACGTTTGTAGCCCTGTGTTCCGCTTGTAATGCAACGCGGGCGGCCGCCAGGGCGAGCCCCGTGGCCGTGGCCACACCGAGAATCCCGCCCAAGCAGCTCCGGGTGCCCAGCGCCGAGCACGCTGGGAGAACGGCATTCAGGGTGATGCACGACGTTGCAGCGGCCGCGATGGCCATTCTCGCCGCGCCCTGGGGCCCTAGGCCAAAGGCGCCGATGGTTCCCAGGGAAGCTCCAAGCAGTGGCGCGAACAAGACCCCCACCCAGAGCACCGCCTCAAGCAGCAAAGCCACCTGCGCCTCCCCTCCTTCTGCTCCTCCTTCTCCAAATTCTTGACCGATGCCCAGACCTATTGGGAAGCCCAGTGATGTCACCACCACAATTCTCAGCGACATCCCCCCCAGTAGGCTGGCGGTCTTGGGGGCCGCCGACGGAGGAGGAGGCGTCCACCGCTGCCTCAGGAACTTGCGGAGGCCCACGATGAAAGAGACAGTCATCCCCATGGCGACCAGCCCAACCAGGAGGCCCATGCGGCCCAACACGGTGCTGGCGTGGAGCGTGACATAGATGACCAGCAGAGCGGTCGCCGTCTCGTTCACATCGGACCGGATGTACACGGAGAGGACTAAGACACACTGGAACCCAAGGGAACACCACGCTGGGACCAGGCCGCCCAACACTCCCACCGCCACAGCCCCTGCTGCGGTGAAGGCCCCGGCCACCGAGTCCACTAGCCATGAGCCGTGCGCCACCCCCAGCCTCGCCAGCGACGCCATCAGCAGGGAGGAGAGTTGGAACCCGAAGCCAAAGGAAAAGAAGGTGGCGGCAAACATGAGGCACGCGATCATGCCGGTCAGGCCCGTGGAGCCCACCTTCTCCGTCACCATTGCCATGGTCGCGGCGCTCCCCAAAGGGCCATTGTCGATCAGCGCCGGCTCCACCACTAGCAGCGCCGCTTCTCCAAAGGCAAACCCTGCAGCTGCACCTGCTAGGGCAATCTTCACTGTTGCAAATACACCTGGATAATAATAGATACACAGTATAAACTTTTAAAAATAAGTTGAATCATTGCTTTATAATAATCATATATTATCATTATTATATAATTTATAAATGCCCTTCCTGAACCAGATACATTTGTTCTGCTTTTTTTAAAAGACACCTGTCCCTTTAAGAGCAGAGTGAACAAACCAGGAAGTTGTTTTCTAAAGGTAAAACTGGTATGATTCAAATAAAACAAACATATAAATGCATACATTTGTTAAATACGAGTTAAATCAATGAATCTGTTTCATCAATCAGAGCAACTTTGCCAATTCACTTTCAACAATACAATTTTGCATAGCGTACACACTCCTTAAGTTTCATAATGTTTTTTACAAAAATAATATTTACACATGAAAACTACACGGGTAGGAAAATACTAAATGCATTGAAAGTCTACCACTATGAGTTTGCATGTGAGTAACTTCTGTTTGAGATATAGTTGAAGATCTCACCGAGGGTTGCTGCTGCCATCGCTTCATGTGCTTCCTACCGATGCACGTCAAGCCCCGCCCCTTCTCGCGTGGTTTCACTTTTGAGTCAGTTGACAAGTTCAGAAAAAGGGCGCAAAGAAAGCAATATCAAAGGTTGGTAAGTTTGAAATGATTAGTTATGAAATATGTTAATATATATGTATAATATATACATATAAACTATACATAAATAATGATTGTACATATATTGTGCTTTTGTAATTGATTGAGTTATATAAAACGAATGGTTCACTATATATTATTTATAAATATGTAGGCCTAGTTATTCATTATTTTATGTTGTTGTTTTTTTAAATGTTTTTTTATTTATTTCCGGCCCAGGCTGGACAATAAAGTTGTATTCTTTTCTATTAATAATGATTATGAAATGATTATAAATAAATGTTTTACAGTAAACAATCTCTGCACTTGGATCGTGGATCTCTCCTCCTTTTCTCATTGGTCAACATTGTACCAATATCAATGAGCTTTTTAATATTTTATTATTTTGATTTTATTATTTTTTTGTACCATTTTATTTTGCATCTGCTATTACATCTGCTTTGGAATGTTCTTTTTAATGTTCAGTGCCCTTTTTAATGTTTGTATGATTTTTTTTTTAAAGTGTTGTAGCTAATATTTGAAAGTTTAAATACTACCTGTCTGAACGTATTCCTGCTGCACAGTGCGTGAAGTTTACAATAAAGTTCACTGAAGACGAATCCATCTGAAGTGCATTTTTGCCGATGCTCCACATAGATTACACTAACTGACCAGTAAACTAGTTAGTGGGAGTCGAGCAATGAATTTCCTCAGCAACACCAGCCGACGACATTTGTTTTGTATAGGCCTACATTGTGCTGACTATTTCAGACAAAATCTCTCCATAATATTGTTGAGTAGAGTCATAATGTACTTAATCTTAATCTTAAACATCTATATGAGTCCCAGGAAATAGGGGACAATAGAGTATATAAAAAAACATTACAGGATCATCAATATAAAGTGGAATTCCATGTTAAAGATAAGGCATACAGCATTGTATGGCTGTTTATTTCTTTATTAATTGATGGAACAAACATGTGAATGTGCTCAATAGAAAGGCACATTTTTATCCATCTGCATGTCGGTCCTTGCTTTTTTTAATGTCTGTCTCTCTTATGCTTTTTATATGTTTACCTTAGTTTTGTAAAGCTACCTATCTAGCTATCTATCGATCTAAAATCGCTGTTCCGTTCTAACGCCACAAACCACGTGACTGTAGGACCCGCCCCCTTGGTCAAACCGCTCTGTCACGTGATCATGGAATTTACGTGATGTGCGCTTCCTTGCTTCTGCTCTTTTATTTATTATATCCTTAGTGCCTGTACTTTACTGCTTTGCAGCCGTTATGTAAAGACGTTTATTGAACACACCGTATATACACGCTGTGTCGAAGAGCGAGCCTGTTGACTTTCACCGTCAAACGGTATTTGTGGACCCATCGGTGAACCGTCTGAGTGAGTAGACAGTCCTGTTTCGGTCTAACCTCTATAATCTACCTCTCAGTCACAATAACAATTTTAACTATTCACTATTTATTTCGCAACTATGACATTGCTGGCTTTCATATGAGCGATTACTCTCAGAATGGAAAATATAAACATCCATCGATGTACGTTGACATTTTTTGGACCGTTTGCATAAGGTCGCCTGGCTGGTTGGTTGGTCCTGTCGTGTTGTTTGAAAGCACCTTTCATCACATCTGGTCACACCCTGTCAGGTGAAAGTCACCTGTTACTGCACACTATAGCCCAGGTATATCTTGTTTTGCTCATTGCTTTGATATGTGTTACAGAAATGCACCTGGCCGTGGCCCTTCTCGCCGCAGCCCTTGTGTCTACATTGGCTCTGGATAATGGACTGATGAGGACCCCTCCTATGGGCTGGTTGGCATGGGAACGATTCCGCTGTGACATTGATTGTGAGCAAGACCCCAAGAACTGCATCAGGCAAGGCATAAATAATAAGAATGAGTATTACTCAATAACATGTAGGCCTGTACTACGGAATCCCCTCTACTCACTTTTGCATTTAGAATTGGTCAATCAATAAAATGTCCTTGTGAGAGTGTGGGTGGCTGGTTTAAGCAGCCTCACCTGGCCGAGTCAGACTCGTTAGACTCGGGGGCTGGGTGAGGCTGCACACCTGTGGGCCAATCTGTAATCAGGCCCACAGGCTTAAACCAGCCACCCTTACAGACACTCGAGGCTGAGCCCTGTCCGGACAGAGTATACCATCTGCTCATGCATTCAACCTTCATATCTGCAATAAACTGGGTCCTGTCCTGTCGTCGGGGAGAGGCCCTGTAGCCACCATTTGGGGTTAATTTGGTGGCGGTGGCTGAGGAGTACGTCCTATATGTTTTTTTAATGTTTTTATATAAACGTGTTAATATAAAGACCACACAATGCAAGTGTGTGAGTCAGGTGTAAGATTATATGTGTAAGATTATTTTTTGACCCTGACCCAAAATCATGGCCGCTATAAAAGCTATATTTTCTCTGCTCCCCCCAGTGAGAAACTCTTCATGGACATGGCGGACAGGCTGTCGGAGGATGGCTGGAGAGAGCTAGGCTACGTCTACGTCAACATCGACGACTGCTGGGCCTCCATGGACCGAGACAAGCAGGGACGACTGCAGGCTGACCCAAAGCGGTATGTGCACTACTGCAAATGAGAGACCTCACTTGGAAGGATTATGAGTCTAATAAAAATACAAAGTCAGTCGCTTGTCCTATGACATGTCATATGACCCAGGGTCAAGAATCACATAACATGGGGGGTGCAAAGGTAACGGCACAACAGGGCTATGACGATAAGATAAGTTACTCATTCAAAAAACGTAAAACTTTAAAGTTAAGAATTTCAAAGAAGAAAGTGAGATTGATATATATATTTTTTTACCCTTTATTGCCTACAGTAATTCGATTTCACACATCCTGCACGTTACCAGTGTTACCATGGTACCAGCTTTTTTAGACATGGCCAGGGATGCTCAGGTTCGTGATCTCCTTTGCCAGACGAGCTAGTAGAGCTAGCAACAGGCTACTCTTACTCATTTGTAAATTTAAAAGTACTCCAGTAGAATACTTCTTATTGAAATTACTCAAGTAAGAGTGAAAGTATACCATTTTTAAAATACTGTAAAAGTACAGATCCTCAAACCTGGTTAGGTGTCTGTTTTGGCTGGAAAACATAAGCTGTACCTGGCAACCCTGCTATTGTCATCACGTCTGTTGCCTCGACTAGAGCTACATGAAAGAAGGAAAACAAACATGTCCGTGGTGTGGAGGTTTTTGAAAGTGTCCGAATGAGATGCCAAAGTTGCTATTTGCAATGATTGCTCAGCATTGGTTTTGCCAGGGGGAGCCTTGTTACATTCCTTCAACACGACGAATTGAATTGCTCATCTTAAGAGCCGTCATCTTTACTTTAGTAAACTTAAGACGCACGCGTGTGCATTAGACTCTGGAAAACACAGGTCTGTGCTTGAAACACAGGTCTGTGTTTCAAGACGGGTACAGTTGTACAATGCACTTACTTTCACATGATCCCTGTGGACAGAGATTACATTTTATTTATTTGTTTTGCAACTTGTGAAATGGGTAAAATTTGCCCTGGTTGTGGTGGCTATTCTTAGGATTGTCTCAGGGAGAGCAACATGTAAGCCTGTTTTAGTAGGATGAATCTTAGTTTTTTTTTTAAAGAAAATACATAAATAAAAAATATGTTTTACATAACCAATTTGAAGTAGTTTTCTTATTTTGCCCAGTGAATGTGTACATTTTGAAAAGCATTGTATGTCTACATCTGCCAGTGGGCCATCAGGATAAGAGTAGGCATAATAATGTGTTAATTCTACTACAGGAGAGACTGGATGTTCTCTGAAATTAGGTTGGAAAAAAATGCGCGCATGTATAAGTATCGGCATCGGCAATTGGCCAGAAGAGTTGGAAAATATCGGATATCAGCAAAAAATCTAATATCGTGCATCCCTAGTAATAATGTATTCACAATATATTATTACAATATATGTAATATATGAACACTATATTTAATATATTAATATATTATTACAATATATTATTATAAATTGTATTTTTAAAAAGACACCATTAAGGTGGCAAATTAATACTCTTATTATTACTAACTATTATATAATATATTCACATATTGTATATTAAATGTGTAATATATAAGTAATAAATATTAAATATGTAAGTATATTACCGGTATATATGTCACTATAGCATGTATTCTTTTTTCGTTAAGTAAGCTAGACCAACAAGGACCACAGAATCCACCAATGTGGTGGTCCTATGGAGGTCATAGGTCATTCTCACCTCGTCCGCTCCGATGTGCAGTGTGTTTAGGCCCGGGTGCAGCTCCACCACCTGCCTCAACATCTCCAGGACCAGCCGCAGCCCCTGCTCTCCATGTGGACTCAGGGTCCCCAGGCACTGTCCTAGCTCTCTCAGGCCCCAGAGGGACCTGTGCTTTAACACAAACTACCACACAGACAGAAAAGAAACTAAGTTATATTTGTATTTTCATGGATTGCATTGGCTCATGAAAAAGTACAATACCTTTATCTAGCTATCTAGCTGTGCATTAGCGTCCATTCAACGTGTATCTGTCCCTGCGTTTATATGTTGTGTATTCATAACAGGAAGTTATGTGTATTCGATTTTCATTTGATGGTGACTTTAAGACTGACTGTGACTGCAAACTGTTACGTTGAGGGACTGCAGACTACATGTCTGTTGTGTTGTTTCCTTGCACACAGTCACACCTACCGTTGGATACAAAGTGCAGGGGAGTAAAGACGAGTTACCGTCAGCCTGACTCACCTCCATGTGACCAAAGGTCTGAACCAGTGGGATGACCTCCAAACCGTTGGACCTGGCAACATCCTGGATAGATAGGACCTCCTCACGACTGCAGAGACATTCAGACAAAATCAGACAAACAAATAAGCGCGTGTGCGTGGCGTTTTGTGTGTGTGTGTGTCACCTGTAGGCAGGGTGGGCTGTGGCCTGCAGCATCGACAGGTCACCAGAATAAGGGAACATGTCCTCATATTCCACCAGTAAGCCATCAGCTCCCAGCCGAGCGAACAACTCAAACAACTGTGTGGGACGACAAAGGCACCAATAAGTGTAATAACACACACACACACACACACCTTTTTGACACGATCGAACAGAGTTATAGTCCTTCTCACCCTGTGAATGTACTCGATCCTCGGCGGGGCGCCTTTCAAATCCAGGTGCACCAACTTCTTCCCCGCGGGCCACGGGGACGTCTGCATCACGGATCAATGACGTGTGCGTCTGAGGAGACTGAGGAAGAGATGCTCTTCATACGAAACGACGATATAACAACAACAGCATACGTTCTGTCATGATGGTTGTGTCCTATGATGATGAAGCAGGTTTCATTCTCACCTGTAATCGTTTAGCGGCGATTACAGGTGAGCGGTGATATTTGATTTCTATGAGAAACAAACAAACAGCAGACCCACAACAAAGTGTTAACTAGGGGGGATCCAACCCACCAACTCATCCACTCCCCACCAGGTGACAGCTCAGCGCGAACATCTTCTTCTTTCTTCGGTTTTATGGTGTAGCAACCAGGGTTAAGGTGCATTACCGCCACCTACTATGTTGGAGTGTGAACCAGTTATCCACCCCCGCAAAAAAAAGAAAAAGACATACAAATAAAAATAAATAAAAATACATAAATAAAATTAAATATTTAAAAAAACTGACCACTAAATTCTATTGCTCAGTCCAGTTTCTTTCAAATATTGAAATAGACTACCTAACCCAATGTTAAATACATTTCTCAGATTCAAATCCTCCACTCCTAGCTTCCTGATTTCCCTTTTCTCGTTCTCTAGTCTAGAGTATTTATGGCACTGAAGCATTACATGCTCCACTGACTCCTCTAACTGACAGTCAGCGCGAACATCGCCATCATCGTTACTATAAAAACACGTCGTTCTTGTATCGATTACTTTCGTCTCACTTGTCAGAGAACGCCGAATGCCGATCGGATTTATATTTTATATATATAATAATAATAATTAATTCGATTTGTATAGCGCTTTTCTAGTACCCAAAGCCGCTTTACATAAACACAACAATAAAAGATATTTAATAGGTACAAAACAAACAAAAATGAAACGAAAGTACAGTGAGACAAAAAATTAAATATTAATGACATTTTTAAAACTTGAGTTGTGGGTTGGATAAGAGGAAGGGTTAACAGATGAAGGCGAGTTTGAAGAGGTGTGTTTTGAGGGCCTGTTTGAAGGAGGGTAGGGTGGCTGATTTACGGATGTGGATGGGGAGGGTGTTCCAGAGGGAGGGTGCAGTGACTGAAAAGGCCCTGTCACCCCAGGTCCGGAGCTTGGTCCTTGGGATTTGTAGGCAGTTGGAGTCGGCGGACCTGAGGTGACTGGCAGGGATGTGGTGGTGGAGGAGGTATATATATATATATATATATATACACGTTTTTGTTTTTTTATTTTAAAAGCTGACAATATAAATACAGTATGCTGTATTTATTTTGTGTGTATTCATATTAATAATAATATTACATTATTATTATTATTGCCGTTATGCCATTATAACATTCCCAGGGTGTGTTGAATACTTGTGTTGATCCTGGTTGGTCAATAACGTTCCAACAGCCAAACAGTAACCACGGTAAAAACATATTACACTTATTAAATATAGCTAAACATATTGAGATTTAAAATTGAATGAACAAATACCATTATCATTTATTGTCATTTAGGCTAAATTACAATATGGATGCTATAGAGGTGACAGAGTTACAAGTCATGGAAAAAGGTAAATTACTGTTGCTAATAACACTGGTTCCTAACTGTTGACGTAGGTCCGTGATGTACTCGTAGCGTTGGTGTGTTCGTTCGTGACAAGGCTTCAAGAATCTCAAACCAAACACAAACTAAAGTTGGATATGTCAATCCATTTATTATACGCTGTCCATGCTTTTATGATAAACTTAGTAGATTCTAACAAAAATAATAAACATAGCATTTCCCTGTCCACACTTACGCTTACGGTCAAAACAATAGACCTCACTGTGCGCCACACCTGCATCAATTAGCCACACACCTAAATAGAAATTAGATGTTGTGCATGCCCACAGCGCCACCCTATGGCTTACATAGAAATGGCTCCACCACTAATAATAGTGCTATTCTTTCATTTGGTCCCATTGATAATAAATAATCACAAATAATCAACTAATATCCTGTTTTATCCCCCCCCCCTTTCTTCTGTATTGTCTTTTTGAAGCTAAGCTGCAGAGGATCAGGGAGCTGCAGGGCTCCAGTAGGGGTGGGGTGCGGAACATCATCTCCACTTTCACAGACCACCCGTGGTTTGATCAATTCATGCTCTTTGTGGTGGCGGTCAATGTAAGCATCCTTGTGGTCCAGACGTTTGAAAGCAATTATCTAAGAGGTAAAAGTAATGATATTGTCCTTACCAAGCCTGAAGCATGATGTGATTGACATAAAGACCAAAGCATTTAAAGCCCATGGTGCTCATGTCATGCCTAACGTTTCCCCTTTATACCCAAGATTGGTACTTCTCTGTGGTCGAGTGTGTATTCTTTTACATCTACTTGATGGAGTGTGTTCTTAAACTCATTGCCTGGGGACAACTATACTTTAAGAATCCATGGAATGATCTGGGTAAGCATTACGGAATAGGCCCAGCCAAAAGGCACTGGGTTCGATCCCCAATGGCTACCCCAAGGTTAGGCCACAGAGTGAAATAACTGCCACTGTCTTTCAGGCACCAGATTACCGGGACGATTTGGAGGAATAGATGAAGAATAGAAGAACAGTTACTTAATAAAATGTTACTTAATGAAATTATTTGCAGACTTTGAAGTTTGTCCCTGTTGGCAGTATTTTAAACCCACACTGGCGAAACAGTGTGTACAAAAGGTATCATATTTTTCCTTGATTTATCTGTTCAACATACTGTTGAAATGGCTATAAGCCTAACTCTAAATACACACAGGTTGTGGTATAAAGGCTATAAACTTTAAGAAGTTTATGATTCTTCATTGATTGATGTTCAACTGCTTTAGGCTACATTTGGCAAGCATTCTAATAGAAACATCAAAAGCTGTAGGTCCACTTGTCACATGACCACTTAAAGAATAACCCTTTAGCTCAAGTGGGTATTTGGGCTAAAGGGTCAAATTCCTATTATTGGCTAATTGGCTTAATGGTCTTAGCGTCACTCAGAAGAATTGAACTCTTACTAGTAAGAATTACATTAAAATTGAATTGTCGATAAGACAGTATGATTTTCAATGTAAGTGAATGGTAATGTATGACTAGTAAAAATTCAATTGTTACTAGAAAGAATTACATTTTTACTAGTAAGAATGAAAGTTGCACTAGTCAAAACTCGTTATTTTTACTAGTAATAAACAAGCACAGCCGGTGCTGCACGTGTTACGCATGTGACGATTAAATCAAACTTTCTTTACTCAAAATACACAGAGACCCTATAGAGAGGGAGAGGGAGGGGAGACGGAGATAGAGACA
>OMKN01054475.1:3002-13414 GCA_900302345.1 Melanonus zugmayeri | reverse complement strand
CCAATACTCAAAATGTGTGTGAAAAATGTCTTCGCCCCTATTGGAAACTGTCACTTAGAATGAACGGTGATAAATTGTGAAACATGTGTTAACTACGCACTATTTTCTGAGTTGACAGAATGTGTTGGATTGTAAGAAGGGATATTATAGGGATACCCTTTTTTAGAATCAAACATTTTAGGGCGTATTGTTCAAAATTAGATTTGAGAAAAGGGCTGCAGTCCTTATTCAGAAGAGAAGACTTTGATGTAAAAATCATGCATGACAAAACTGAAATTAAAACTCATCACAGTGAAGATATGAGCCCAGTGTTGTGCACAACCATTGTCCTCTTAAACGTTTATATTACCCTTGTTGGTATAGTGCTATAACATGGCAAATATTTTTTCAGGGGGAACACACATTTGATTATACTTAGTATGCTAAGCAAGTTTTTGTTTTTCATCGTCCTGTGACATACATTTTCAAATGGACTCTAGTGACAGAATGCATGGCGTTGGGCTTGAGAGGAAACATTAAGAGGGCAAGATTGGCACACAGAACTATAACCCTCATCAGACCAGAAAGCTAGCAACCCCTCACATGACAGGAGAAGAATTGACCCCTTTAATGCGAAATTGCCTACTTTCATGAAGAAACATTTTTAATGACTTTACTTTCTTCATGAAAGTAGTCTGCAATATAGTATCAAGCGAGACGGAGTGGGAAATATGCTACAAAACTGCAACACAATATAAAACAGAAGAGCAATACAGTACTTTTGGAGCACCATGTTAAAATTTCCCCAGATAAAAACATTTGTGATAAAAACATATTTATTTCATGAATGGGAAGTGTTTACATTACTACATAATGAAGCACATGGATGCATTAGATTAAACATGTGATGTTTTTTTCTCATTTTGCACCTCTCACTTAGTGAACATTGCAAAGATATCAAAGGGCAAGGTTGGCTTTGTGAACGATCCCTTGCTGATGAGTCTTTTAAGTATTTCAGTCTTCTGAATGGAAAAAAAACAATTGTACCAGGGTCCCTTGGCTTGGCGAGGAGAAGAGGAATGGGAATGAAAGCAGGCCTCAGGGCAAACAGGGTCGCAAGTTTAAGGAGTTTTTTAATCTGGCACTTTTCCAAGTTATTGAGCTGCATTTGAAGGAACCTTTTTGAGGGTGAAGTTGGACCAGTTCACTGCGACTTTCTGGCGGTTTTGCTTCGCAGAATCCAGGCAAAACCTAGAATTACGGGACAGGGAGAAGACGAAGAAAAATGAGTAATTGGGATAATATTCATGTGTAAAAGGGGGATACAATACAAAAAGTCATCGTCCTAAAAAAAATATATGCACCAAAAAAACAAACCTTTTGAAGTATTCCACCTCCCTGTCGATCTCATCCATTTCTGTTGGATCAACATCTTTTGGAAGAAAAACGTCATCTGGAAAGAGATAAACAACATAACTGAATGTAATTTCTTTTACATTTCCAACAAAGGAAAAAATAATCTCTGGAAGGACAGAACATTTACCAATAGCACTGCTTGACTTTTCTCCCTTGTTTTTGTTCTTCTTGTTTTTACCCTTGGGTTGCTGCTGCTGTCCGTTGGTGTGAGCGCCGGGATGGGTCTTGCCATCTGAATCCTGCTCAGATCGACCCCCCCGCACCTCCGTGTCACCTTTCGGCCGCTGTGCATTGGGGAGCCCACCGGTGGCCCCGTTGGCGGCCTGTCTGGACGGCCTGCCCTCCTCGGCCTTCCTAGGGCCGTTCCGCTGGCTGTCTGCCAACTGCTGGGGCTGCAGTCTGCTTCCCGGTTTGGAGCCGCCGGAACTTATCTCGGCCACCCGGTGCTCGCTCGTCTTCTGCGTCTCGTTGGCGGGGGGGGCTTTGGTGGGTTTGATTGAACTCTGCTCAGAGGTGGCTTGCTCCTGCCTCTGCTGCTGCTGCTTCTTGTTCTTCTTTGACTTCGCAGCTGTAGTGTTCTTGGTCTCGCAAGAGTCCTCCTTCGATTTCGCCGTCGCCTGGGGCAGACCTTGTGAACTGATTTCAGACGCGGTGGTGGCAGCAGCAGCACCACCTCTTTCTGGAGAGTGAACCTGGCTGAGCTTGGAAAGGTTTGGAGTAGTTAGCAACCTCTGGACATCCTTTTGCCCAGCAGCGCCTTCTGCGGTGGTGGAGGTGGTGGTGGATGATGAGACGGTGCCAGCGTCCTCCCAGCCATTGACCAGGTCCAGGTGGTTCTTAAAAGTCCCCAACGAAAGGGGAGCCAGATCAAGGTCTATCTGTTGCATGTCAGTTGAACCGTTAAGGTGAGACAGTAAGTGGTTGCCCTCCAAGGTGGCCGCCTTCTTTGGGAAGTCGTTGACATCTAGGTTAAGGTCATACATGCTAAAGGAGGCTCTGATCGAGTCCTTGATGGTGTTCTTGATTTCCTCTAGCCTACTGGTAAGAAAGCTGTTCACCCGCTCCAATTCCCGCTGAGGCCAATCCAGCAACCGGCTCGCCTCCGATCCGTCGGTAATCGACTCGTCGGCTGGCTCGGATGGACTAGATTGGGGGTCGCCGCTTGGGGCCTCCATACTGCCATGCTGAGCCTTCTCCTGTGCACACACAAACACAACATTGACAAACATTATTTTCTGATAATCCTAGATCGTAGATGACGTTTGTAGAGATGAAAAGTTATCCTCCAACCTTCTTCTTCTGCTTGTGCCGGGCCCGTTTGGCAGCCTTGGCGCTGTTTACGGGTTTGGGCTCAGAGCTGTTGATGAAGTCCAGCAACTCATCCACGTCCCTGTTGTCGATGGCGCTGGCCGCCGTCAGGTCTGAGTCCTGGCGCTGAGGGGGCTCCTCTTTGCGTCGGGTCAGGCGAGAGCGGAGTTTCTCTCGGATCTCGGCGTAGTTACGGCTTGTTGGTGCTGCTGGAGGCTATAAAAAAAACATCCATCATGAAACAAAACGGTCCGATTTAGCTGCTTAAGAAGAAAATATCCAAGACAAAACAAGTTCATTTACCGCATTGTGACCAAAGAACTCGCAATAGCAACAGTCGCAGTATTTCCCATCCTTCTGGTTAGTGGAGGAGGAGGCGCAGGAGCTCCTCTCGGAGCTGCTGTCCTCGTCCTCCCCTTCGTCAAGCTCTGATGGAGGGTGGCACAACGTCCCATTAGCCATTTTGTGGCTTTTACACGCCTGGTCCCTACAAAAGAGAGACAGATCGAGCCGTGATGAGGCATGACGACACTTTATTGAACTGAGGAACATTGATATTTGGAATTCGCCCGGAAACCCGAGAGAATTTAGAGGATTGGTTCACGGCAAATTGAGAGCACGAGCCCCGATAGTTAGCGATAACACTAACCTGCAGGCCCCCGTCGCAAGATGGCCAACGTTGGGAGGAGCTACCGCCCCCCCGTTGTGTCCGTTGCATGCATGGTTACAGCCCATTAGGGACGTGCCCAGTTTGCTGTGCTGCGTGTTCACACCAGGAATGTGGGGATTTTTGCACGGGCTGGGCTTGTGGACAGACGTGGGGCTGTCCGGACCGGAGGAGGACGACGCGAGCTTAGCCGTGGGACTGTGGAGGTTGGGCACCAGCGTGGAGAAGGGGGTGTGGGCTGCCGTCCCAGGGTTGGAGGAGGAGCTGACGTGGCCATGCTGCCCAGAGCTCTGCTTAGGGGGCACGAGGGAGGAATGCTGGGAAGAGAGACCGGTGGGGCTATTGGGAGGCACAGACAGGTCCGAGTGTTGATGGTGGTCGCCGGGGTGGAACGCTTCACCTGGACACGGGGGAAGCGGATGAGGGGTTAGCTAACTTCAGAGCACGAGTTTCCTTGAGTACCCTAGGCAATCTAAGCTGCACTGTGAACAATAATCTACCAGTTATCTTGCGACAAGGAGGCCATCAGAGCAAATAACTAAATACACAAGGACTGTCAACTGACTGTGAAATTATTAAAGTAAGGGATCTGTTCATTTATTTTCTACCTGGCGGAGTTGGGCGACGGCACATGGTCTTGAAGTGCTTGGGGGTGGTCTTACAGTGGTCAGCTGAGGTAGACAAGGGATTCCCAAGAGAAGAACCACTGGAATTCTGGGATGGGTGGCTATAGGGACACACTTTGGGCGCTGATGTTTTAGCAGATTTACCAGGTGCCTCGTGAAGGCCTCTTTTATCGTGACACGTCGATCCCCCTGTTACACCTGCGTTGAATAGAAAAGTGTTGAAATGATCTTTCGCGTCTGGAGGAATTCACTTTTGCATCATAATGACACTTTACCCAGCCTATGATCATAGCACATGATTTGCTAAAAAGCCTCTCAAAAAGAACTGAGGCTAACAAATAACAAAACAAAAGTAGCAATCTATTATCTTGACATGCGTCATTCAACTAGTCCTATTCTTACCCCTAAAGTATGTCACTCTCCACACCTTAAGAGTATGCTGGCTACGTTTGGATCTCAATTAAAACCAGCTTTTTTTTTTACTTCCTTCTTAAATACAATGAGGCTGCCAAAAGCTCCGCCTGTCATGAAGGACTCAAGACAAAGGTTTCATTCAAAAATGTGCATACAATATTTAGTTTTCCACTACCTCCTTGTGCTGACTGGCTGCCAACACAGCATCCAACCCAAAGGCAAGTGTGTATGTATCATGTGACACCCATAATGCTACTCCACATACAAATAAAGAAAAATAATGGCTTAATATTTTTATTATAATGTGTAGTGAAAATACTACTGACCAGGTATACATAGTATTATGTGTTAATGTTTCATTGGTGAGTATCAATGGCCCCATTAAATAATTGTCCAGATGGATTGTGTTCAAAACCAGCTCTTCCAGCCAATTCATAAGCCTTAGGACATTTGCCACTCTGCAGTAGTGTCATGGCAAAATACATTTTGGTTAGTTTAAATTTACCACCACTGATATACAAGGTAAAAAGAAATTATGGGCCAATTTATTATCCATATATAATATTTTGTAGGCCTATATTTAGTGAGGAATTAGAATGCTCTTCATTCATTTGCCGTGCAAATATGTGTCAGATCTGGTTGGTTGGTTCATATGAATGAATCAAATGCATTAATTATAGGGATGAAAAGAAAAAAACAAATCTTATGAACACTCCTTTTGAGTGAGGCGAATGATGTAGGCCTACTTCTAAATATGATAAACAAGTTCAATGATGTCGATAGGTTTTCAATGTAGTGAGTCCCCGGTGAGTCCGGGGACTTACGGTGAGTCTGGGGACTCCCCCCCAATAAAATTAATAATACAATTAATTAATATTAATGTGTACATCCGTTTAGTGTTGCAGCTGGTAAAGGTGGAGCTGATTGTAATTACCTTATATACTGCTGGGTAGTTTAACCCAATATATCATAATTTATTAGTAGAATTATAAATGTAGTTTTTGAAATGAAGTTGTTTAGTAAAAAGTACAATATTTGCCTCTGAGATGTAGTGGAGTAGAAGGATATAAAGAAGACGGTTATATCCATTGGGAAATTTTTAAACGTGACGTATCCAGTTGAATTGCGTTTTAGTTAGGGGCAGGGTACTTTGTAATTTGCCGATTGTGTAGAAATATTGACCAAACAATAGCACTATAGAAAGGAGTGCTGCTGCCCGGCGGCTTTGCTTGGAAGCCCAGTCTCCTGGGCAGGTATACGCCGCTAGTCTCACGGGACTCATACCAGTGATCCGTCTTTAGTTCACTGTGTCGCATCGCTAATTCAGAGCGTGAATATCCGATATTTTTCTAACTTAAAAAAACTAGTGCATAAGCTGCTATTAAAAGGTATTATGTTTTTAACAACAGCACTACGCCGCTATACATTTCACTTTTGGTATTGTGGCATTCCTGCCAACTTGTTGGAATTCCGCCTACCCGGGCCACTACTAAATGTTGGCAAACGAACCTGTTTTATACAGCCTCAACAACAATGCATGACTGCGTAAATGGCTTTCAACTATTTAATTATATGAAAAAGTAAAAATAAAAATAATTATATATCCTGCTCCAAAACTTTGCCAAAATACATATCAACATAATATACAATGTATTTGTAATATGTCGGGAAAATGACTACAAAACGATTCATGATTTGCTTGACAAGTACACGTTTGCACCCCTACTATGAACACGGGACGGTATGAAAATGGTGACTTCTTGGATTATTATTTTTTGACAGCAAGGTTTCTTTTGTTTTACGATTCAACACGGATTTGTTCTTCACAATTTACCATTATCAGGGAAGAAATTGGGGTCCTTTCCGATTTTAATTCGTCAGATGCAGGACACGTACTTAGCTGCATCACTGTGGGTTGGTATACAGCTTGTTTTCAGAATGAACTGTCAATGTTTGTTAAAAACATTAACTGGGCAAATTGCTTTTAATTGCGAAAACCATGAACAAGATCAAGTGGTTGGGAGTTAATTAAGGCAGCTTATTTAGTGCAAAACAAAAATAAATATAAAATGTAATGACCCAGTCGGTTTTATGCATTTGGTTTTATAGACAACGTTAATATGAGTCATTGATTAACAAATAGCGAGATTGGGCCCACGTCCACCAAAACTAAACCTGTGCTGTGGTAAAGATAACAGCAATATTGCTCTAATTGTAGTTCAAAAGCAACAGACATAACGTTGCACTTTACATGTGGCCAATAAATATGCTTGACCAGAATATCACAGAGAACCTCCTTTGTGAAGTACAAACCTTGCTGGGAGTGCGAAGAAGCATTGTGGTTACAGTGGAGGCCTCCGTTGGTGTGGACAGAGTTCCACAGTCCTGACAGCTTGTGGGCCGACAGGAAAGAGCTGGGGTCCCAATCCACAGAACTCTGTTCCGGGTAACCGTTCTCACAGCTCTGAGATTTACAAGAGGACGAGTGTGACAGCGGTACCTGAAAAATAAAGACAATAAAAGGGGTTTAGGGTGCTTGACTCCCAGCCATACGGTTCTAGGTTCAACCCCCAATGTCCACAGTCAACCTGTAGGCATCCTTTAGGAAGATGCCCAACACCTACCTGCTCCATAATGACATGTTTTTAAAAAAAAAGATCAAGTTTCTGTCTGCTAAATGACTAAATAGTAAATACATGACTATAGGATTAAGCATAGGCAGATCACTCCCTATATGCATCTGTATCGCTTGACTTTATGAAAACAATTCTGTACAGACTGTAATTCTGTGTACACTGCAAGATTTCCTTGTGAATAAGATCATATCATTGAGAGACATTATATAGTGCAGTTCAAAGAACCTTGGGTGTTGTACCAGCTATTATATTGTAATAACTTTTTTTTTGTATTAATAATCGTAGTGATGTAAATATTACATCCACTGTATCTATATAATATCATATTACAATATATTATAATTTCTGTATGCAGCGGTATCTATCCTAAACCTGATTTGTAGAAACACTATGGGAACTAAGCAGTTGCGGTTATTTACCGGTGTAGGCGGCTCTTGGGTGCTCCTCATCTCCTCCTCTTCCACACTTTTTCGGCAGCTCTGGCATATCCACAGGGGTACTTCTCCCAACAGGGACTGGGACAGCGAGGGCACCGCATCAGCCAGCTTGCGCCCGGGCACCTCACGCAACAAGGCCTGGGAAAGCGCAGGCATGGCATCAGCGAGTTTGGTGCCGTGGCCCCCGGGGAGTCCATTTGCAGAGCTCGCTCCCCAGTCCTTAAATTCCCGGTGGCAGAGAAGGCAGCAGGTGTGCATAGGCTAGGTGGGAGAGAGAACCACATGGAGGTCAGAAGAAGATGGTTATAACTCACAGCCTTGTTGGTATACACAAAACGTGTTGTTTTGCACAAGGGAGCAGCTGATTCAGCAATAGTGTGCAACGTGATCGAGACAGCTACTACTCTTTTTTCGAATGCATTCCTGCTTAAATTATAGGTACAGTGCACTTTAAATAATCAAGGAGAAAGTATGTTATTATAACGGCATAACACGTGGGGATCAACATCTAACAAGCAAGTAGTTAGCAGACCTGACCGACACTACTACAGTAACCCTACTTAAAGAGTTATTTCCACTGCCCACACACACAGTCCGATTTGATGTTGCACTCTGCATGAACTTTAACCAACCACAATGGTTGTGTGTTGCAAAGATTGAAACTAAAAAGAGCAACAACGGATCACCAAACGACACGCCGTGTTTTAACAGTTCAGCCTGTAGTGCCCCAACATCGGCGTCTCTTCTGCAGCCATCTCGCTAGCTGGTTAGCTACCAGCTAGCTCCAGGTGTGACCCATGTGTGCTGCTGTACTGCACAGCACGCAGAGTCCACTCCAAGGATCACGTCTATTCTGCTCGGTATCATTTGATGGACGTGGTGAAAAGGCAACCGAAATGAGATCACAACACGAAGCGAGCAGGCAATACAAGCACAATGTCACCCATTTAGCCCAAGATGGGCTAACGATGCTAACTAGACTGGGCTTGTGGACGCCGCCTCCTCGCCAACCAAAACCAACTCCTTATCCCCCGTTTCTCCCCCGCTGTCTGCTTCACACTCCGCGCACATGTGGGGGGGGACACGAAAACAAACAAAAGACACACACATATGGGGATCTCAAGTCTCGCTGATCACGGATCAACACACGCACAATAAGAAGAAGGGGGCAGCCGCTTGCTGCTTTGTCGGGCTAACGAGCGTTAGCACGGGGGAGCTAACCTGGTTCGCCCTGGCGGCCAGCCTCTCCAGCCCCGCCGCGTCTCCTCCTCCTCCGCCGGCCGCCGCATCGCCGCCGCCGCCGCTGGGACAGACGACGGGCTTCTTCTGCTGCTGCTGCCCGGGCACCAGCTCCTTCTGGGCGGCGGACTGGGCGACGACTCCCGTTGGCTGCTTGCTCTTCTTCCGTGCCATTTATTTACACGAGTGTTTGTACAAAAATCTAATTCTTGAAGGGGGGTGCGAGTTTTTTTGTTTGGGGAGAATGTAAAAAGCGCTCAGTAGGTTTCTTCTGCCGGACCGAGCAACAGCAAAACGTTGTGCTGCCTTCCTCCAGTCAAGACAACAGTCAATATGGCGGCGCGCTGCACACTGGGTTCAGAGGTTAGAGACCCGAGCTTCAGCTGATTTAATCAACCAACACACACACACACCGATATACAATCGATAGAATAGATATATTATTGATAATATATGGCACTGTTAGAGTTCATGGGGGGGAAAGTCGTGTGATTGAGTTATTGTAACGTCGCACAATAAAAAAATAAATAGGCTTTGTATTTTTTTTGGTTGTTCATTTTTTTTTATTTTGTTGAGATTTCATCCTGAAGATATGTGCTGTTTTGTTTTGTTTTTTATTTGTTTTTTTTACGTGTTGAACACCAGACTCATCATAACTGCTGCATGCTGATCAAATGTCAGAAATAAGTATGAAACACAACAACACGAGAGAATGGGGAAAGATGAAAAACAAGATAATAACTTAAAATGAAGAATCATCTCCTTTTTTTACGGTTATATCCCTCCCGCCTAGCAGGGAATACTTATTGCTTATTGCATGGGAAAAAAACAAAACGCGCACATAGTTTACAGCGGACAATATAAGCAGAATAACATCAGTAAGAGACTGTAGGTTAATTGCATGCATTATAATAAGAATAATAAGAAGAAGAAGTGGAGTTGGTCGATGGTTGAGACAAATTCTGGCGCGCTTCTGCAACTTTACAAAGCCGGAGGGAGTGGTCGGGAGGAGGAGGAGGAGCAGGAGGAGGAGAGGCTTCAACGTGACGTTTTTACGTGGCGGCGTCTGAGTTTGGTTTTGTTGCAGACTGCAGACGTAGCATTATATAGCCGCTGCTGCTGGTGGGCTCTGGTCTGTTGTTTCCGCTACACAATCTTAGTTTGTTTGTGTGCATCATTTTTTTAGATTCTCACTCAGTTCAGACATGGAAGCGACCCTGTGCAACATCCAGGTGCTCCTGCAGGCCGCGGAGTTTCTGGAGAGGAGAGAAAGAGGTCGGTATGATCGGCTGTCAGCTGTCATTTTGACGAGGAAGCGAAGTGGGGTTTAGTTGCACAAGAAGAAGAAACGACGAGTTAAAGAAAACGCAAACCTGTTTTTAGCCATGCATGGGAGTTAAACGTTCGTGGCAACTTTTCCCGTCTGGGATAGGTCTGGAGTGGTTGTAGTGTTGGTGGAGGTCTCTTGTGTGTGTGTGTGTGTGCGCGCGTCTGTGTGTGTGTGTGTGACCTACATACCGGTCTGATCATTGTACTCAAACGCGCCAATTCTGGACGATTTGAAACTCGGGGAGCGCTCCTCCTCAGAATGAATGGAGGGATGGATGTTGTTCAGCCTTGTACCGCTTCTTTCGCCTCCTCGTCGACAGTTTACTATCAAATATGTTTTGTTTTGTCTTTTTTTTTTTGG
>OMKN01054472.1:0-10695 GCA_900302345.1 Melanonus zugmayeri | reverse complement strand
TATACATATACGATTATAACATTATAGTACTATACATATATGATGATAACATTATAGTACTATACATATATGATTATAACATTATAGTACTATACATATATGATGATAACATTATAGTACTATACATATATGATGATAACATTATAATACTATACATATATGATTATAACATAGTACTATACATATATGATTATAACATTATAGTACTATACATATGATTATAACATTATAGTACTACACATATATGATAACATTATAATACTATACATATATGATTATAACATTATAGTACTATACATATATGATTATAACATTATAGTACTATACATATATGATTATAACATTATAGTACTATACATATATGATAACATTATAGTACTATACATATATGATTATAACATTATAGTACTATACATATATGATTATAACATTTGCAGACAGAACAAACCCGTTCCTGCATTTTTTCGTTGTACTTTCATATCTTTCTGACATCGTCAATAGCGATTCAATTACATATTACTGTGCATCTACATAAAACTAAGATATTCCAACCGATTTAACATTTTTTGCATCATTATTTAGGAAGATATTATACTTACATTTATGCGCTGCTTTCCCCGCATCGGCACCGGCGGCAGCCATGTTTTATTAACCTGCCTCAGCTCGCTCAGTTCGCACAGCATTCTGGGATACCACTCGCTCTGAAGTCTGCATCGATGCTGACTTCGTTTCGAGGGCCAAAAAGCCGCATCTAGCCCTAGCCCTTAGCCCTACCCCTAGGTCTTAAATGAATTGGAACAGCACTACCCCTACGCGGGAGCGCGCAAACGGAGGGGTAGGGCCAAGGGGTAGGGCTAAGGGGGGGAATCGGAACAGGGCTTAAATCAGAGACCAGCAGGGCCTTATCAGTGAGTGATCTTATGTTAAAGAGACAGAGTTTCAGACAGTTGAATGGTGCGTATGTGGCTGCTTTAGGCAGGGGGGATAACACACTGTGGTTGACAGCACGGGCAGTGCGAGGGGGGCGTGGCTCAGTGGACCAGGAAGATTGTTCTGTTACTGTGGTGTTGTGAGTACTCAAAGTTTCATCCAGAACCACGGTGAATATACCTAGGTCGTTTGAGAATACTACGATGGTGGGCAAGCAGAGCTGGAGGGGTCCTGGAGTAAAACCAGAGACGTAGCAGCTCCGTTGCAGCAGAGTCGTGCTCGTGACCATGAAACAGAGCGCTCCATATGAACAGTTCAAAAATCCACAGGGGAAGTCACAAAACAATGTAATCCAGCGGTTTGATAATCCAAATGATTGTAATGAAGCAACAAAAACCAGCACGGCTGAAGCGGAGGAGTAGTCGTGTTGGTTGTAGACGCAGGTCGTCGCCCGAGGCGGGGAAACCAGTCATACGGCGCTGGGGATGAGCGACAGGTTAGCCGGCAGGCAGACACCATGCACCGGTGTGGGGCGGCCTCCGCGTTGGCAGCAATCCACAGGTGGAGGTTTGCACCCAGGAGAGCTGGCAGATTGACAGCGGACAGATCCGAACAGGCGTGCTTTGCGAGGCACACCAGAACAGGCTATCCAGTCAAAGAGGGCACAGAGGAGCCCCAGTAGTCCAATACAGGTGAGCACTATACCGGTGAGGCTAGCTACAGGCTACTGGGTGACAACACAGTAGCACTAGCACATGTACAGACTGTTGAACTGCTATTTCAACATCACGGTGTTAGATCAGACACGCAAAATTCTAACAGATGGGTTAAGTTGTCCAAATGCACGAGACAACTTTCAACAAACAGATCGACAACTTTCAAAAGATGGCCAGGACCCAACCCCACTGATTACAGGCCACCTCTAGAAATGTGGATTTCAAAGATGTTCTCTCCTATGAGCTAGCATCCATCCCGGCAGCTCTGTTTGATGACTATGGCGAAATGAGGATATGCAAGTCCAAAGCAGATTTGAAGAAGAAAATGAGGGTTGAATACTGACCAGATGGACTGTACTATTCTGGATGGTTGTGCAGTCCTATGGGTTGTCCCATGGCCAGCATCAAGTCAAACCAACCAAGCTCTAATCAGTGACTATGTGGAGTCTTTCAAGCAGTATTTGCAATGGAAATTGAGAATTAGAGCTATTTATCTTGTGTTTGATAGGTACATTGAGTTCAGCACAGTGTTCTGCTTGCAAGGCTAGAGGATCTGGTGGCTGCAAGGTGTTCCAACTGTCTTCCAACTCTCCACTTCCCCCTCAGAACCAAGTTCTCAACATCCCAGAGAATAAGAAGCAATTTATACAGATCACAGTAGTAACACTTGTGACAGTCACAAGCCACAGTTCCTGGAGTATACCAGAGCAAACGACGGTGCCTAGCCATGTTTGCCTCGGGGAAAAGCTCGGGGGTTTGAGTCTCACCGTCACTCGCTCGCCCGCACCTGTCGCACCCGCCCGCCACCAACAGAGAGCCCTCGACACATGGCGGGAGATGCGGACAGCGTGACGGAGACACAAGGTCAGCTGCCGCGTCCCGACGGCACCTAGCGAGGCTCCCAGGGGGACGGAGGCGGCTCCTGGCCTTCGAAATGCACCCTGAGGCGGCTGCTTAATGAGAGACCCAACTATGATATCATATATGCATTTTTATTACTTACAAGTCAGGTGTCCAGTCACTTTAAGGTATAGACTGATTCTGTTTCTGCTGGACTATATGCTTACATTTGGGTATTAGGTTAGCTACGTGTTCTTTTATCACGTTTACATGAATTATTCTTGAGTTACTCATGAGATTCCTTTGCCATCCTAAGAAAAATAATCTTGCGTCCCTTTGATCGCCTCTGTAAATATAAGGATTTAAAATACATTTCATATTTGTATTATGCTCAACATGGCATCTGGTAATGGCGCTCCAAGTGTAAGTGAAATATAACATGTTTAGCTTGTTACCCCCTTGTGGTAAGTCATGAAATGTTCTTGAATTATGAATGATTGGCTAATAATTGCACAAACAGCTCCCTGGTTAATAATTGCACAAATGCCTGTGCTGCTACCTGAGACGATGGCCCCTGTCAAACAGTAATTTTATTTTCACTAACATTAACTTAATTTCGGGGTGTTACTTGGCTAAGCAGAAAGTGTAACCTTATTAGCATGCGGAAACGTTAAACATTGACTTGCTAGCTAGCTTATGTAGCTAGCTACACGACACAATTAAACCAACTAAGCAGGTTTCAAATAATTATCTAACTAACTGAGCTAACGTCACAACGGCAAACCCAATCATTCATAATTCAAGAACATTTCATGACTTACGACAAGCTAAACGCGTTATGTTTCACTTACACTTTGGCCCTGTTCACACCTTGCATTAACATGTGTCCTGGGTGATCCGATCACAAGTGGACAGCTCCAAGTTAGTTCATTGTGGCATTAGAATGTGTCTCCACATGCATCTCGAGTGACCACTTGTGATAGGATCTTACTTCCCACTCTATATGCAAATAAACACGTACATCATTTCCGTTTGCAAAGACCAAATGCGTTGTAGAATAAATCAAATCGAAACAATACATACTGGGTCTATTCTAGGGATCTTCCTGACTACTAATTTCGGTTATCCGGACATTTTGTTAATGACTAGTTTAAAAAAAATGGAAAATTGAGCACATTACCATCTCAGAGGCCAAACATAGTCGGAAAAAACATTGTGTGTATTATGAGAGCCATTTGAAATGCTTAATGTAATGTTGTTATAACAAAATCCTATTTTAAATTAGGCTGAAAAGTGACATTTTGCGATGTGCATTAGGCCTATTGCAGTCGGCTCTCATAGCGAATGTGTTCCGCATCGCACCAGTTGAACTGTTGGGTAGGGTGGCAAAACATTTAGTTGTCTAGCTTTGGAAGTTTAAATCTAAATCATTCAAAATACATCTTTGTCAAGAGACAAGTGATAACAATGTTCGCGGTTCTTTTTTTCTCTTCTCATTCATTTTATCGATCGCTTACTGAGTGAGCAAGCCGTTCGCTCAAACTCAATAAGCCTAAAGAAAGTTAAGACATAAGTAAATATATGGCAGATTATGGTTTCTTTACTGTGAAACGGATTGAATTGATTGACATTTCAACGATGTGCCTCCGGAGCAACTAGAATAGCTGAGCAAGTTCAAACCTTCAGCGGGAGTACAAGCTTGTTCATACATCCATGATTATTATTCTATATCTCATTAAAACAGGTAGGCCTATTTAAATTAAGTCATGAAAAAACCAAGTAATTGAGAATGGCAGCGCATTGGACATGACCGCAGTTACTGACTGGGGTGAAGAGCGCTGTTGAGAATTGTGAACCAGATTCAATTAAATTATTAGTCCTTCAATGTAGCCCAGGACACGAAAGGAGCCATCTGATTGGCTACAGATAATTCCCTGTTGAAAAAAATGCATTTGTGAATTGAGCCAAGGCAGGGGAGTCTCAAAAAACCCACACACAAATGCAGTGAAGTTCACACACATGTATTTTGTAAATGCAAGTTCAACAGTTCGTATATAAATGTAACATTCAAATATGTTTTGGATGAAAATTGCAAATACTTTTAAATACATGCGTATATTTGTGGACATCTACATTTATTTAAAACAAATATTTGTGTGTGCATCAGAAATGCATTTGTGAACCTTATTTTTTTCATATGTGGATTTTTTTTAACATTTATATACAACAATCAATATTTTTGTGGACAGTCATTTATATATTAATCCCAAAATACATTTGTGAATCCTTCTGTGTGCATTAAAAGTGTATGTCTCCCTGGTCCTCTACATGCCTCAAACTGAAATAGCATATATTCAGATAGTTAGGAATAGATAGGATACAATATGTTTTTTGGTTTTAACCCCCCACAGTGTTCTGATGTGTTTTCACACCAGTTCAACGACAATGTAACCTAAGTTTGCTGGTCGATAATACTGTATATCAACAAATATCCAATGTTACTTAAAAAAAAATATATATATTGTCTATTATTGTGGTAAATGTAGTATGTTAGTAAAAGATTGGCAGTACATGGCACTATAAACAATTCTAAACAGTAATAAAATAATTGCTGTGATGTGTTTACGCTTTGGTAAACTAGCCAAAAATAAGCCAAAGTAGGCTACTGAAATAGGGAATCGTTCTATATCGTATTCATTGCCTATTGTTTATGATGATCGTTCATGCCTGCTTAAGGGATAAAGTTGATAGACCCCCACGTAGAAATATCTATCACATAGACACAAGACTGATTACCAACCGTCTCAAAATGAACATTCATGAGCAAGCTACAACCTTCGCCATTGTATATGTAAAGTACATATATGTACATTACTCAGTACATACAAGGATATGAACGAGGATAAGAACTTTATTCCAGAGCTATGTTTCAAACATTTTGCCGTTGGTGATCCTCCTCTGGGAACCGTGGCTCAACCTAAAATAGTTTGGCTACACACACAGCTGGGCCGCTGCACTCCCTGTCATGTAAAGTTAGTGCTAGATGAGCTGATGACTTGCTTACTGTGAAGTTGACGTTTATGAGCGTTGTGTATGCATGTGTGTATGTGTATTTTGGTGGAGGGGGAAATTGGAAACAAAGGAAATGAGACTGGAGGTGAGGATACAACGGAGGATGAGGAGACTGGCTTTGTTTATTGGACAGAAGGAACTATAGAGATGTAACAGTAAAGAGCTTCAGTTCAGTTTGAAGTGGAATCTATCATGAACACAAATACATCTGTCCATCAGACTCAGACAGAGAACCTGTTTAAATGCTTGCTGGGCATTCATCTCCCCTCAGCTTCGGCATCTTGCCATGATGTAGTTTAGTCAGCCTATTGAAGTACTAGCACTGCCTGCAGTTATTCTTATCGCTCCAGTGAAACCACACAACAGGATTTAACTAAATTATCCCCATCCTCCCTTAATGGCAAATATGTTTATTGCCAGTGGAAAAAGTCATCTAAAACTTGATATAATGTGAAATTCTGCAGTTATATGTATAACGATCGAGGCATTCAAATATTGATTATTACTTTTATTACAAGGTTTTACAATGGCGATAAGTCATCCACTGAAGGTTGATTATTATCATTAAGCTAGATGGTTTCATAATTACAGATTAATGGACATTTGGAGTCTTTCTGACTAATGCGGACAACAATTGTTGACATTGGTCCAGTGTTGAGTGAGAACACAGCCGCAAAACACACACCCTTCGGGGCAATTGCGACCGTAAATGTGCTCTGATTGTTTGACAACATTATGTAAATAATCCCTAAAGAGAAATAAAACTGTTTTCTTTACCTTTTGCTTGATCCAGCCTGTTTGTTATTGTGTCCAACCAAGTCTCACTCGAGGTGGTCTCGCTCTGAAATATCGTGAGAGTTGAATCAAAAAAAGCACTTTAGGAGATGCACATTTACGGTCGCAATTGCCCCGAAGGGTTATAATGCAGCCATTTTGCAGCTGCGTTCTTGCTCAATACTGGACCAATGTCAACAATTCTTGTCCAAATTAGTCAGCTAGACCCAAAATGATGGGAAAATGAGGCCCAGGTTGAAAAATCCTGGTTATCCTTTAATCTACATCCCAATACATCGACCCTGACACATACGCAATTTAGTGACACATTTTTGTATTTAGTATCAGACATTTATACTACAACATCAATAGATTAATTATGCAGTCTAAGGGCCAATCCCAATTCTCTTTTGTTAGCCCTACCCCTCGATTTGAAGTGCCCTTGAGTTTGAAGTGCACTTCAAAACGGAGCCACAAGGGATAGGGGTTGAAATCTTTACCTAAGAAATAGGGCACCACTCGTTACGTCATCAGTAGCCGGCGATGGCACATGCGTAACACCAGCGATGGGAGCTGTTGTGGTTGTTTCCCCAATGCCGGCTCTAGGTGGGGTATTAAAGGCGAGTAGAAAGCATCTCCGACGCCTAATAAATCTGATGGATTTCTTTGACGTATGTAAATTTGATAAAAAATCAACGTTCAAGTTAGCCTGCTAGCATTAGCATGGCTAACGTGGCTCGCTAACGCGTTAACTATTATTGGATATAACGTTGCCTGTGTCTGTAATGTGCACATTAAGATTGTAATGTAGCTAATTCTGCTTGGTTAATGTTCATCGTTTGGCCTAGTATTTGATAAATGTGAAATTGATTTGTAAACAGTAGTGATTCCTGTTTTGCATTTTTTTATGAAAACTTTTCCAAGTCCAATGTTTATCAACGTTTTTCTTTCCCAGAGTGGCGTAGTCTTACATCCTATTGTAGGCTGAACTACAATGTGCCCATCCTGCATATATGGTTTGATGTGGAGGAAGAACTGAAGCAGGATTTGCGCCTGACTAGACGAGCGATGCATGGTCTGCAGAGAGTCCTACAGAGTGAACAAGATCATGGCTGGGGTAATCAACTGGAGGTCCTGATATGTGTACTGGCTGGCTCATGGACTTTCGGGTATCGGGTGGTGTCCTGGGTCTTCAGTGTGCCTAAATCTACAGTCCACCGGATCGTTCACAAAGTTGCACAACACATTTGGTTCAACCTGAAGAGAGCCATTTGTTTTCCAAGTGCAGGAGAGCTGGATGTAGTTGGACTTGGATTTGGCCATCAGGAAGTGCAGTCTTCAACAAAGCTATGGGTGCAATAGATGGCTGCCACATTAGGATCAAACGCCCCTCACAGCACCAACCAGACTATTTTAATTACAAAGGATTCTTCTCCATCAATATGCAGGCCATTTGTGAAAAGGAAAGGAAGGTTCCTTGACATATTTGTTGGCTACCAAACAAGCTGTTTTAAAAAAACAGCTCATTTTACAGGGCTGCACAATACCCTCCCACAGGATACTTTCTACTTGGTGATGGTGGCTATCCCTGTTTGGACACTCCAGTCTGCCTCATCACTCCTTACAAGGAGCCCATAAATGGACAGGTACAGGGATGTTTCAATTATCAGTCCAAGGCACGTTCAATAATAGAAAGAGCCTTTGGAGTCATGAAGACAAGGTGGAGGTCTACCCTTTTCTGAGCCTTGGAGGTTAGGCCTACATTTGCACCCCTTGTGATTGTGTCATGTGCCTTTTTGTACAATGTGCGCTTAGACAATGGAGACATGCTGGAGCCAGATGCAGATGTGGCACAGGACACCCTCGACCCACAACCTCCACGTGAGCCCCTTGCCCAAAATGAGTGGTCAGGGAATGCCACAAGGGACAGCCTTGATGCCCTGCTCTCTGGTCATGTGCAAGCCCCACAGTAGGGATGCTGAACTCAACCTGTTAAGTTTCCAAACACTTAAAGGTGTCATTGCATCGTTTTGTCATAAATTGTGCATGGTCTCTAGTATTAATGAATGCCCTCTGAGCCGGTTTTGGTGAAAAAAATGCCAAAAAATAATTCTAGTTAGGCAAATGATGTGGGTGGAAAGAACGACCTGTTTTCGGCCCTTACTCATGAATATTTGTGACGTTTAACCTCTTGTCTAGCCACCCCATTTTTGAAGAAAAGCGAAATGACAGAATAAAATGACATACCCAAACTAAAATGGTTACTGTTGTTGAACCCCTAGGACTACATTCCTGAAAGCTAGGCCTTGGAAGTTTCTTCTCCAAGTATCAGAATGACTCCAAGTCTTACTGAATGAGTAAATAACACCAGCTGAAACAGAGTGGAAGTTGCAGTTTAATTCTCGCCTAGAATAAAAAGCACTTTTTGAGTGTAAACTGTTACCTGTGGCTGTGGTATTTAAGCCTAAAAACACAATGGAGCCCCAGCCACAGGCCTGACCTCATCCCATCTCAAAGTAGATGATACACACCACACAAATGAGCATTAGGCCATGTTTTTTATAAGGTAAGGTTTAGGTTTGGTAGGTTTTATAAGGCGGACTTCAAAAAAGCCTCCTGTCTCTCCCAAGAGACACCTGGTAACCAAATGACATTATGGGTCTTTAGAGGTATATAATACTATTTTATATACAACAATACCATAACAATACCATACAAAGAGTCATTTGTGTGGTATTGTTGAAATAAACAAATACAAATACTCATTGCTTACTCTTTACTTACTTTTTTTCTCTTTAGTTACCCAAAAACTAAAGCCCATTTGGCTTTAGTAAGCCAAATGGGCTTAGAATTATGATTTTTATGTGACTGAAAAACATACACAACATAACTATTTAGATATAAGAACAGAATCAAACCAAATAACCTCATTGTAAAGGTTTTATTTACTTAGAAACTTGAACTTTGATATAAGCATAATTTCACAACTTCACAGTAAAAGTGTGTTTTTTCGCATTTTGCGCTGTGCGCTATGGGCTTTGTTTACGCTTGCAGCTCCCGGGGCTTCGTCCCGCCTAGGACCTCTACATGTCGTTGAACTCAGTATTTCATTGGCTATCAGACCAGTCAGTCAGTAGTATAATCCTCTGCCATTGGCTCGATGTAGAGCACAACGAACACCCATTGTTTGTCGACAGCGAATGAATCGCTGGTTTGGTTTGACTGACTGACTTGGAGCCCACGTGGGCCTGCTTCGTCCCTCCCAGGACATCTACATACCATTGGAAAGGGAATTTCATTGGCTATAAGACTGTTCAGTCACAAGTATCGTCCTCTGCCATTGGCTCGATGTGCGTGACCAACAGAGAACAACAGTCAGCTACTCGCTAGCGATAGCGAATGAAGCGCTGGTTGTGTTGACTGACTCACTGTTCAGCCAATATGGGTCCTAGAAGCTCGGGGGGAGGCTTGTTTTGTTCCTAACAGTCCGCGATTTACAGCTATACTAACCTTTCAATTGAGTATATCTTTCTACAAGCCGTACAAACGGCTAAGCGAACAAAAACAATATATACTTTACCGATTCGCGAAGTCAACAAAGGGTGTTTTGAGGATATCTCAAGTTAGCGTGGTTGTAGGACTAAATGTTTTGTTCGTTGGACCCTTGCCTTGAACTGGATACCAAGATTATCGTAATCGATGATGTTGATCGACTCCCAGATCACATGAAAGGTAGGAAGCGCAGATTTGTTTTGAGTGCACTTTTCTCACAAAGGCTGTGTTTGCTCTCGCTGTGTGTGTGGTGTCAGATCGGTTGGTTGCGTTACATTCGGGAGACTCGCAGCTTTCAAACGAAGTGTAGCTTGAACAGATCCGGTGAGAATTCACCATATTGATGAGGAATGAATATTCATTTTACCGGAAACGGCCCGCCGGCGGGCCGTGGCTAGACAAGAGGCTAGGGTGCGTTCCCCGATACCGGCATACCTTGAGTTTTGCAAAGGTTTTCAAGGGACACTTTTCAAGGTAGACCTTTCATTTCGCGAGTGTTTCCCGAACTCTACCTTGAAGCGGCTGCTTCAAGGTAGAGTTCACGAGTCACTTGAGGTGGAGCTCTCCGTCACTTTGGTCCTGAAAGTATATCAATCGATGCCAGGCGAATCGATTGGCTCACTTGTATATAAGCTTCTGAGACCTTTTTAATAGTTTAAATAATAATAATAATAATAATAATCATCATAATCATAATAATAATAATAATCATAATAATAATCATAATAATACTGCATTTTATTTATATATTGCACTTTTCATTTGCCATGAATCCCAAAGTGCTACAGGGGTGAAAACACCAACAATAGTT
>OMKN01054470.1:0-12894 GCA_900302345.1 Melanonus zugmayeri | reverse complement strand
GCATTCCCCCCCCTCCCCTGTCAACAATCGCAATTGGGAGTGGAAATACACGCGCTCGCACTCGCCCCCCCCCCAAGAAATCAAGGGACATTTAGAATAGATTAAAATGTGCGATTAATTCCGAATTACAAGTTAACTATGACATTAATGTGATTAATCACGATTAAATATTGTAATCGTTTGACAGCACTAGTAAATAACCTAAAGTTCTCCATCATTAATATAGAGGCACACAGACAGAGCTTCAATTAATTTACTTATTTATTCATACAAACAACTTATTCATATAAAGAAATAGAGAAGATATTAAATTACTTTTTGCTAAAACACTTCGTGAGTGGAGTCTGTGTCAATTGGCAGGTCAGGTTTCCAACAATCATGTAATGTTTGTTGGCTTATCAATTACTATCAAAGGTTGGAAAACAGTGACATAGACGCTCTAAAACCGAACAAACAAAACACTCCATTAGCCAGCCGCAAAGTTATTAGGTTACAGGTTGTTTTGTCCTAGCCTTGTTGTAGCTTCTGAAGGCTCCGTTCATACAGCTAGTGGGCTATATGAACCCCATGATCCCCCATGAGCCTCTGAGCTTTCCCTGTCTCTGATCAGTGTGTGTGTAATCTGTGTGTGTGTGTGTGTGTGTGGTGCTCCCTGCATACATGTGTGAGCAATTATTTGCTTATATGCCAATTGCTTGGTGATGATGCATTGACCTGAGGTTTGGCTCTACAGGTGCAGTCAATCCACTAGCAGTGGGAATTGTTTATTTCCATGATGAATCTTACTAATGTAAGCTGATAAAAGCTTGGTGGAAGGACATTTGCAGCATCTATGTTCATATCAATATTCATATGAAAACCATGAGACTCTGAACTCTGTAAACTGTGAATATGTAACACACCTGCTATGTGTTCTTTTGTTTTGCTGGTTAATAATCAAGCCATTGTGAAAAAGGAAAACTGGCTGCCCACCAAACATTTTGACAACCAAGGTTGTGAGTCCAGGTCAAATGGACGTCATGTCCATTTGCAATCCATTTTCGACCAACTCCAATTTGGCTGTATGTTAAATAAATATAACTAGTTTATATGTCAATTATATATATTATACCTATATTGTAAAATAAAAGTCCAACAAACATTTTAAAAACTGGTCACAGGACAACTGTCTGAACAACGTCATATCAGGACGTGATCCATATTCGGCCAACTCCAATCCATGTTGAATCAATATAACTTGGTTATGTGGAAATTCTATATATTTCAGTTGTACAGTAAAATAAATGCACCAGCAAACATTTTGTCAGGTCAATTTAACAGACGTTAAATACACGTCATGTATGACGCAACCTATATTCGATCCACAATTGGCAAAATGATCAACATTTTGACAAAACTTCCGGATTCAACCAATTTTTCTTATCTTGATAGTCTCTCACCTCTGGGACTATTACAAATAATAATGTAATATTCTCGAACTAAGGGAACTGCTTTTCTCAGCATATCAACACATCTAATGGGCGCTCTGGTCTGCAGCAACCACTGCAGGAGTAGCAGTGACACTCTTTTCTTTACCTGAACTGTGTGCTAGTCCAGAACAGCTCATTTCTAATGTAAAGGTGTGTACTTTCAACTCTGGAACTCCCTCCCCCCCGACATCCGAGACTCTTCCTCCCTCCCCATCTTCCAGTCCCGCCTCAAGACTCATCTCTTCTCTTCTGCCTTCCCATAGCCCCCCGGCCATCTCTATCCCTGTGTCCTTGTGTCGTCTTTGTCCTTTTGTTTTGTTCAATGTCCCCGCCCCTCCCTGTAAAGCGTCTTTGAGTGTTAGAAAAGCGCTATATAAATTAAATGTTTATTATTATTATTATTTATATATTTAAAGACATTTACCATGTGTGTGCCATTATCAAACTTATTGCTTATTGCGTTTATGACATTGCTTTGAAGTTCGCCTATACCTTTTTCTGTTGTTGCTAGCAAGTTACACGCTGTTGGCTCTCAGTGTCGTGCAAATGTTTTTGTTTATGCACTCAATGGCGTTCCCACTCGAAACGTGTCTTTGTTAACGAGAACATTGCCAAAAACCATGCTTTTGATGTGTGCAAATTCTGTTTTAATGTTTCCATTTGAATGTTGAATGTCAAGTAGCCTACGTGTTCTGTTGATCTGTTGGTGTTGTTTTCTTTGTCTTGTTTTTAATAAATCTTTGACAAATCGGTGATGGCGTAGGCCTACTGTTATCATGACATTACAATCCGATATATTTGTGTCACATTAGAATTTGTGTTAAGATTATGTTTAGGGTTTTACTAGAAAAGTCGATTGTAGCCTACCTAGGCCTATTGTAGAATACGGTTCAACTTAATTGGCAGATTTAGTGTTATATGGTATTCTGGTATCATGATACAACCCATCACTTTTGGGTTGTCGATATTATAAACTTACCAAACAACCCCCAAAAAAACCGACATCCTGTCGACATCCCCTGATTGACGTGTGCAGGGTATTGTTTTTTAATATAATTATTAAATAAAAGGTGCAGGTTGGTGTGGTGTGAAGGGGGTGTGGCTTGGCGTCGGGTTGCAAACAAGGGAGGTGGGGCGGATAATTCCCGGGATCGATGCAGCTGTGGGTGGTGAGCTTCATGAGGGGTGTCCTACATAAACTCACGTGTTTGCTCTCCCCCACAGTGAGACCGGATCAAAAGCATGTGAGAGAAGGTCCCTCTGCTCTAGTGCCGACTCACAGAGATTCCCTCTCACTACGGGGTTCAGGACAAGGAAATGCACAGACAGCGGCGGCTGGAAGAGTCTTTATTTGTATCCCACACAGGTCGACACCGTGTACCGCAACCCTCCATTGACTCTCCGCCAGACAAGGTGCTTAAATAACACGAAACATAATGCGTTCCCCCACGGCACTAGAACAGAGGGACCACACTGGCGTCTTGTCTCTTGTGGGTGCTCACTGTGGGGGAGAGCAAACACATGTGAGTTTATGTAGAACACCCCTCATCAAGCTCACCACCCACAGCTGCGTCGATCCTGGGAATTAGCCACCCCGCCTCCCTCGTTTGCAACTTGACGCGGTCATGGTTGTTTTTTATGGTCATTTACACATTTTCTGTGTATAGCACAGGTTGAGTTTGGTTCCAAAAATTACAAAGAATGCATACATAAGTGAAGTGCCTTATTGTGCATATACCAACATTTGAGTACAAATAAACATAAATAATAGTAATGTTTGTTCAAAAAAATGTTGTTTTGCTGATCAGCGCTATTATCTTTTCTGTGTGGGAGTGTCAGTGGCACACTTGTGACACACTCTCAAATTGACATCTACCTAGTCACACCTCCTTCAAATAATCTTACTAGTACTATAAAGTATAACATGAACACACCATCGAGAAGTATAGAAATGTCCATATTTGCATTGCAATAATAAGTAATGAATAAAAAACGACAAGCTATGAATCATTACAATTGTATTTGTCATAGTTAGTTGCCATATCACCATATCCTAAAGAAAGTCTCCATTACATGATTTGCACATGCTTCCCCATCAGCCAGCGGGTCTGTACTGTCTAAACTGCCGCAGACATTGTAATCCTCCTCTCTTCTTCTCGTCTTCACAGTATAAATAGTTGTAATCTTCGTGAACATGTGGTTTGGTTTCACTAATACTATTTGCCAAATGTCCTTGCTGTATGTATATAAGATGGAGTGGTATGAATATATAAGATTCTTTATACACAGAAGCGAAAAGGTTTTGTCAGCAAACTCCTGGAAATCTGTGAACCGATTGGTTTGAGAGTTTAAAATGTCTTTAATCCCGTTTTAATCCTGCCCAAATTTAGAAGAGAAGCACACAAAAACGGTTAGAATTTGGAATAAGATTAATTCCTATGACTTGTTTTAACACTTATTAGATGTATAAACAGCCCTAAATTACACACTTAAAACGAAAACATTTAATGTTTAAATTTACATGAAATTTACGATAGCTTTCAAAGGTGACAGGCAATTATGTGTGATTGTGAGTGTTGACATTTTACATATGCTCAGGTGGGGTTTTGGTATGTCAAAAATATTTACAGAGTATGGCCAATGGCCAGCTGCAGTGATTCTGATGACATGTGGACAGTAGAACGCAGACAGTGAAATGTGTGATAACAACAAACACTTTGTTGAAAGATACTGGGTGTTACTTACTGAAGTTGCTATGCTATGTCTCCTAATGCATGTCCTCTTATTCATCACCTGGCCTCCTCGTCTTGCTCTAATATGCACCTAATACCTTTCAGACCACAGTCAACACATCCACCCCAGCAAGTCCCCCTCTTCCAGCAACCTTTGACTCTCTCAAATGGACTCTGGCAACTGTGTGATGTCATCTCCTTCCTTCTGTTGGCTAATTGGACCCTGCATAAAGAGCATGTCATCCGTGTGGCCTCCAACAGCTCTGGCTTAATTAAAAACAGAGCCGGTAACGGAATTCAGGGCTGCTAGCCACACCTTTCCTCATTTGTGAATGTGTGTGAGAGGTGGAGGGCAACAGATAAGGGTGCCTAGCTGGAATGCACAACGCCAGGGTGCTTTCAGCCAGGGTGCTTTTTGTCACATCAAAGGCGTATGTGCACTGGCACATATCCTGCACATACTAAAGTGTTGATAATTATTATGTGTGTTTATTCCGTAAAAACACCACGGAATGAGCATGTAAGACCATACACAATGATAAAATAGTCATCTAGTTTTTAAAGTCATGTTTAAAGTCATGTTTTTTGTTTTGTTTTCAACTGCAGCTGCCGTTGTGTTTTTCCATTTTTATTTTAAGATACAGAAAGCTGAGCCATGAGTCTTGTAAATGTTGCCAACTGTCAACTTGGTGCTAAAGTTGATGGTGGGCCAGTGTACTTGATGTTCATCTATACAGATGGCATACTTGGTGCCAAGAAGCATGACCAGCTAGCTGGATGACACAGCTGCCAAAGTGCATCAGAGTACCCACTCGCAGTCATGGACCACTTGTGTGCGAAACAGAATAGTTGTGGCATTTTAATGGAGATTTGTCCTTCCTTGCGGAGCAAACAAACATAATTTCCCACTCCTCCTGGTTAGTGGCTATATTGATGGTGTTGCATCTGAATAGCTGTTGAGTCAAGTGACCGCCAGGCTGTGAATGATGGTGCCCTGCCGTTGACGGGGTTTCCAGCTTTAGTGAGAGGTTAAGAGCTTGTATTATATTCTGTGTATGGAACCCACTTGCATCAATATTTATGCTAGAGGGATTTTCTCTGGAGACCAGCTGGCCTCCATTTGGGTTTAATCCAATTTACTGATCGCTGCCATTGCAAAAGCTTCCTGCTTCCCTTACTGAATAAATAAGTCACTTCTGCAGAAGATTTTGGAATACAAAACCACGCTCTCTATATTATCATCCGTTTTCTTTGTCTCCCAAGCGCACAGCCCATCAGAATGGGGAAAGGCTGAAGTGACCTTCCACTTCCCTGCTATTTTAAAATCTACTGATTGGCGGGTGACTTTGGGCTGGCCTCAAGGAGGTTCTGAAGAGCCATTTGGGAGGAGGGGAAGGCACGACATTTTTATAATTCTTATTTATTCTTGTAAAGGGCAGCAAAATGCTGACTTTGAATCGGGATACTGTGGGACGGTGCAAGGAACACCTTGAGGAACTCTTTAACACAGAGGGCAGGCCCTCCAGGAATTGTAGCACCTAAAGGGCCCATCCTCTTGTCAGAGATTACTGGGTTCTAGACTGGTTGCTAACCCAGTGCTTTGGGGTTCCCCAAGAGATTCTGTAGCTGGCAGCTGTTGAGAACCATTCAGACCATATGAGAGTGGAGACAGCATATTCTGTTATCTGGGGATGTTGCCGTCCTTTTTGCTTTGTCACATGGTGACCTCCAGCATGCTCCAGAGTGGTTTGCAATGGCTTTCAGTGTGCAGATATAAATCATGTAGTATGCAAATCAAATCGGCACCACAAAGTCTTAAGCCATGGTTCTCTCTTGTGGAATAGGATGACTTGGCCCCTTTAGGCGAAAGGGGGGGGGGGGTAAATAAACCCAAGTAGTGGAGTTCAGGTATCTTAGGATCTTATTCACGAGTGTAAGAGAGATTGTAAGATTACGGCCGGTTAGGTATAGCATCTGCAGTAATATGTTGTGTCAGACCCTGGCGGTAAAGAGGGGGCTGAGTTGTAAACTAGCAATTCACTGCTCAATCTACATTCCCACACTCATCTGTGGTCAACAAGCTCTGGGCAGGCGCCCAAAGAACGAGATCTCGGATACAAGTGGCTGAAATGAGTTTCTGCCAAAGGATATGCAGTTTACTCACCCTGATAGGGTGGGCGGGGAGCTTAGTGACCCGGGAGGACCTCCAGGAAGAGCTGCTCCTCCTCCACACTGAGAGAAACCAGGCCAGGAGGTGGTTGGGGCATCTGTTAAGTATGCCCCCCGGGTGCCCACCTTTAGAGGTGAACCAGAAAAGAACCCACCGGGAGGAGATCCCAGGGAGATAGGAATTACAGCTGGATTCCCCCAGGAGCAGTACCTGCCCTGTTACCACAGTCCCTGTTATCTGTATAACACAAGATGGATGGATATACTGTATAGATATGCAGGCAAGAGTCAGAAACACCACCTTTTTTCTTTTCCCCAATTAGCTACAACACATGTTGCTTGTCATGTGAGTCCATCTCTATAACACATGCTCCACCTTCCACCAATATTAAAGAGTCAATAGAATATATTCATGGCATTCATACAGTATGTGGGGCCTCCGGATGATCAGTGGCTGTGGTGACCTTGAAGGTTTACTTGTGCTTCATAAGAATGCAATTGTCCTTCATTAGGCATGCTGGACTAACATGGGCATCATGGTGAGCGATGGTGCTGAGCCTTTAAGCTACATGGTCAAACTAGAGCATGAAAAATTGTAATTATACACAAGGTAGAAGATATTGGTATTATGCCATGGCAAATCGTCAGGTTGACAAATCCAGAACGCCATATGGTAAAGTTGTAGGCCTGCTGCCCAATTACATAATTTAAAATCGGGCAGACTTACATCCACCAAATAGAAGTATCCCTTTTATTTCCGTTAACAGTGGGCTGGTCTGTTCCTTGTCCAGATAGAGAAAGTTGAGATGAAGGACCAAAACGACATGGCTCATTAAGAATGGCATATGGTGGGAAAGTATATTAAAACTATGATGAAAGGACATTTAACTCTCTTGTACTTGTGCCTGGCTGCCTGCCTGCCACTCCTGTCCACTATCGCTACACTATTCATCGATCTCAAAGTGATGCTACCAAATACCACTGCAGCTCTTTCAATTGACAGGTTCTTCTCTGTGCAGGGCATTTAAATATCATTGCCTTCTACATTCCCCAAAGGAATCTGGCTGATACCTTGTGTCTGATTAGAAAGGGCATATGGCTGCAGCATGTGGGGCTATTTGATGTGCTCGATTCAAACAAAATATGGTATTTCTTGTTTTTTGCCAACAATATTGTGTTTGTAAACAGCCTTAACCAATTGTGGATCCACCCCAACTGTGCGAAAAACGTGTTGCAGGACAAAGGATGTGAGCGCCCATCCATGCAAGATAAAAAGACGGAAGCTCCCACCTGGGCAAGATAAAAAATATGCAAGATGAAGGCGACGGCGAAGCAGAACCATCATCCAAACCCAGCTAGAAGCGTTTCACTGAAACTGAAGGAAATCAATCATGATATATGAAATATAACTGTGTTCCATCTGTATATATTATATACAATATAGCCTATTAAGTAGGCCTATTATATTATATTATATATATACTGTATATATATTACATATTATATATATATATATATATATGTATATATATATATTAAATGTCTCTCAAATGAATGTTTCTCAAATTGTACAATATATAGGCATAACACTAAATACAATAACTGTGCGTTGTCTGTGTCTGTCGTCATGCATCGTCATGCACACAGTATTGAGTTCCATCTGTCTGAACCAAATATATTAAATATATTTTAAATGAATCAATCAAATTTCACGCTATAATATGAAACTAAATACAATAAGTGTGTGTGTTGTTGTGTCAGACACACATCGCCATACACGCAGAGTAGAGTTCTCAACTGCTTGATTAGTTAATATTTGTTTGTTTATATAATTATAATACCAGTGATGACTTGTCCCTCAAACGAATATGTCTCTCAAATTTTACAATATAGCCTATAAAACTAACTAATTGTGCGTGTTCTCGAGTCGGACAAACACGCAGAGTAGAGTTCTCAACTGCGTTATTATTCAAAAAATTACAGTATGTGAAGCAGGTGCTTAGTTTCATATATTGTTACATTTATGAGTCTGTGACAGCTTTGCCTCCTGTGGACTTTTCTGTAATGGAAAAGATTTGTCCTCATTTCTGGAAGGAAGCTAAAATGTTCTGGCAAACATCCAGTTTGCATGATCCACCATGTACATTTGGAGAAAGAGGCTTGTTGTTAGCATACAGTACTATCAGTAAAAGCAGACGGAGGCCTTCTATCTCAAATGTATTATTTTTCGATGGCAATTCGATGACATGTATTTTGCTGACACCAAGTACAAATGGAAGAAATGCAAAAATGACATGACACAAGAAATGACATAAGAGCATGTAACACCCTTTGGTTTTTTCTACCGTGTGTCAATCGTCATTTAATTAGAGCTGTGAGCCATTGGAAACCGCTGAGCTGAGTCAAAAGAAAGGCTGTCAGGCTTTTCATTCCCATGGGGCTCAAAGCTTGTAGCATCAACAAGACAAGCTAAAAGCCCTGAGACCAGCTACATGTTGATGGATCTTGATTCACTTGTTATTCAGATATTTTGAATAGACCCCCCCCCTCCCCTCTTCTTTCCTTCATTGTAACTGTCAAATCCAAAACAGATCTCCCTAACCTTTCCCAGTAACACACAATTACGTACACATGTATTTACCAATACATGTGTTTACCAATACGTTATGTTGTGGACCAATAACATCTCTTCAACTCACAATTGCACTGTACTCACCTGCCACTTCTCCTGTGTCTCTTCATGTGTAACTAATACAGTAACTAACGTGTACAGTCTCTGGTAATGAGAGTTCTAATTAGTCCAGGTGAGGCCAATTATTAGACTGGTGGGGCTGATGGGGGTGTGGTCTTGTAAACCAATATTGTGAGATAATGCCAAAATCACTGTACAGGAGTCTTCGACTTGACAGTTCTACATATGACTCAACTAACTATACTTCACAAATACAGATCATCTCTTCCTTCTGGTGATTTTGTATTCTTTTAGATATAAAAATGTTCTTTAAAACCTTACAAAAATTGCAAGTTGCAAATTGTAACCTACGAGTAACAGCCCTGTGTTGCACCAATAATCCTCCACCAAGTAGCTTATTTTATGGAGAAAATAGCTCTAAAAATGTTGAGTTAAGATATATTCTTTTACGGCATTATGTGTCTCATAAAGGCAACTTCCTTTTCAAGCTGTTAAGATGAAGATGATGAATGCACTACATTTAAATACAGCTTTCTCAAAGCACTTCAGCATTCACTTCACACCCACCCACAAACACACAGAGACAGTGTAAGGCAACCAGCTCCTTGCGAGGTGAGGTGTGTGTGCCTTGCTCAACAACACACCAACACTCACAGCAGTGTGTGCAGAGGATTGACTCTTCACAACCTTCCAGTTGTGAAGCTGCTCTTCCTTGGGAGCAGTCTTTAACTTTTTAACATATTCACACAACAGGTATTTCATTTTAATCAGCATCTCATCTGTGGTAATGGGGTCACCAGCTGTAAACAAACAATTTCCAGATCTGTAAAATGGCTGTGCAGATTGAGAAATCAACATTGTGTCTCAGAGATGAGAGAATGCCCCATTTGTTTATCTAATTGCAACAATGGGGTTTTTTTTCTCGATACGATGGGAACATTTGGCTGGGCGTAGGGGAATCTCTGCACTAGCCTTATTGTTGCACTGTTGTTGGTGTTGGCCTTTCTGTGTCTCATTGCTGTGTGATGTAATACTATTATATTACTTCTAAATATATATATATTTTTTGTTGATGGTAAGTGGTAAATGCTAGATGTCGCCTTTTAGAAATAAATAATTCTGATATCTAACTTCATCCTGTTCAAGGCTGCTTTTGTAAATATCGAGGGGAACATAAGGTAGTGCTTTTGCGTTTGTGTGTATGTTGCCAACAAGAAAAACAGGATTGTGGAACCTTGTCATTTAATGTCATGTTTTTTTCAAGGCCGAAGCCAAATATAGCTGAACATGAATGAAACTCAATTTACCACAAGTTGAATAATCCTTAATTCAGGATTGGCTATAACACATGGATTATGAATTTGACAGTTTATTACACTTCATGCGTTGTGTGTATTTGTTTGTTTTTCTCCATGCAGAATGTTTGTTAAGCTAATTATTTTACTTTAGTTTAATAAGAAGATAATACATTATGTTATATTATACATATAAATATTGGTTTATCTGACAAATCCTGGGACTGAGCAGGCTTCTTTAAGCCCTGCTGGCCTAAAGTAAGCCACAGATATACAGACTAAAAGTAGCGGACTCCCCTGCCAACTGCCGGTTTATCTTTTGAAATATAGGCCAACAAACACACACTCGACTTAAAAGTGGTTACAGTACAGGATGCAAAGAGACTAATGATTTGTGTTAGAAGAATACGTTTAGGTGCCAATTTCCTGAGCCCCCCTCCCCCTGACCTTGTGCCCAGGCCCGATGGGCCCATTCTGGAGTACATCACTGATTATAGCTGTTTATTAGGGGTGTAACGGTACACCTATTCATATTGAACCATTCGGTACGGGGCCCTCGGTTCGGTACGCATGCAAACCGAACGGTTCATTCGTTTTTTTTTCACTCGGTTCATTATTTTGACTTACTAAGTCAAAATAATGATACTAAGTCAAAATAATGACGATAAGTCAATATTTTGAGATAGTATTATTTTGACTTAGCAAGTCATTATTTTGACTTAGTATCTCATTATTTTAACTTAGCAGATCTTATTTTTTTTCCTCAAGTTTCATCAAGGTCTTATTTTTTTTCATCAAGTGGCGGAAATGGGCTTCCATAGATATGAGACCATACTCTGTAGTAGAAAACGCAGGCTTTACCAACATGCAAAAAAAAAAATTAAAAAAGTTCCGTTTTAATAAATGTTTTTTTTTTAATCAAGGACATTTCTCTGGCATTTCTTTCTTTTTCGATGTACCGAAAACGTACCGAACCGTGACACCACTGGTTCGGTTCAAACCGAACCGTGAATTTTGTGAACCGTTACACCCCTACTGTTTATATATATATATATATCCCTATTTTATTGGAATATTACTTGTAATTCTGTTTAACGTGAACTTCCAGAATTGTGCAAAGAAAGCCTTTCCTGATAACAACGATTTTGTATACAGATCTGTGTACTGTATTAAACAGTAACACACATTGTCAAACTAGTAAAAAAAGAAAGAATGTGTACCAATTGTGAAGAAGGGATACACAAAAAGACAGCATCCATCTTGTTAATTCACCACTTTGAACTCTAATCATCACTAGAGGTGGAACTGTGAGAGCCCATTACAGGAGCATGTAGAGGGGGAATCCAGACCGCCTGACCGCCCGCTACGGTTACTCAGTCCGAGGTAAACGGAGACAGCTTGGATCACCTCTGCCGGGGCCAAGAGAAATAGAGCCCCAGCACGCCAGCCAGGCAGACCATGAAGTAAACGAGTGAACACTTGATCCTGTGTGGCTGGCGTCAACAGTAGAACCCGGGTGTACTGGTGCTTTTAGTGCTCATTAAAGTGTGACTAGATGTAGAAGGGATGTGGTCACTATATTAAAGCCCTGTTCCAATTCCCCCCCTTAGCCCTACTCCTTGGCCCTACCCCTCCGTTTGCATGCTCCCGCGTAGGGGTAGTGCTGTTCCAATTCATTTTAGACCTAGGGGGAGGGCTAAGGGGTAGGGCTAGATGCGGCTATTTGGCCCTCAAATGAAGTCTGCATCGATGCAGACTTCAGACCGAGTGGTATCCCAGAATGCTGTGGGAACTGAGCGAACTGAGGCAGGTTAATAAAACATGGCTGCCGCCGGTGCCGATGCGAGGAAAGCAGTGCATAAATGTAAGTATAATATCTTCATAAATAATCATGCAAAAAATGTTAAATCGGTTGGAATATCTTAGTTGTATGTAGGTGCACAGTAATATGTAATTGAATCGTTATATCACGCATTACAGAAAAATCGCTATTGACGATGTCAGAAAGGTATGAAAGTACAGGAACGCAAAAATGCAGGAACGGGTTTGTTCTGTCTGCAAATGTGCTCTGATTTGTCACGATAGTTGATAACAACTAGCAACAACATATATGTATAGTACTATAATGTTATAATCATATATGTATAGTACTATAATGTTATAATCATATATGTATAGTACTATAATGTTATAATCATATATGTATAGTACTATAATGTTATAATCATATATGTATAGTACTATAATGTTATAATCATATATGTATAGTACTATAATGTTATCATCATATATGTATAGTACTATAATGTTATAATCATATATGTATAGTACTATAATGTTATAATCATGCTGTGATAATGATCTTAACCATGACGTAACCTTCATCACTGTCTGTTACAGCACACTGATCAAACCTGAGCCAGGTGTCTCCACAACAGGTCAAACAAGAAATATAAGGTAATCAGGCAATGTTGTCTTTAGGGAAAGAGCTGCTGCATAACAGTTAACAAAGTAATTATATGTAAAACATCTTCCTT
>OMKN01054467.1:0-22825 GCA_900302345.1 Melanonus zugmayeri | reverse complement strand
TGTCACTCAACTTTGTTTTTATTTATTTCATCTTTGCTGTCCTGCCGTTCTCATGTACTGTACTGTCCTGTGTATTTCCTGTATATATGTTTGTCCTGTGTGTTTCCTGTATATATGTATTGTCCTGTGTATTTCTTGTATATATGTTTGTCCTGTGTATTTCCTGTATATATGTATTGTCCTGTGTATTTCTTGTATATATGTTTGTCCTGTGTATTTCTTGTATATATGTATTGTCCTGTGTATTGTATTGTCCTGTGTATTTCTTGTATATATGTTCTTATTCTGCCGGGACCTCTTGGCCAGGTCATCATTGAAAATGAGAACTGGTTCTCAACTGATTTCATCTGGTTAAATAAAGGTCAAATAAAAAAATAAAAAATAAAAATGAAGGAAAAACCATGTTTTTGTTTTTGTTTAATCGCATCAAAAATATCTTATATCGTATCTTTTAAGAATTTTAGTGCAAATGTTAAAACCCACAGTGAAGCCTTCCTTAAGAGCAAATCATTTCAACAAACAACTGCAAACACATTCAATGCATTCCAACACAGTAATAAATAAAGTCTGATGGCGTCTTTCCAATGAAAGAAGACATTTAAAAGAAGGATGTTTCTTTTGATTCTTGTGCATTTAGAGCAAACTTGTCCAACTGCAAAACTGTGATTCCTCCATGTTGGCAGATGAACCCCAAACATACAGAGATATACTGCAGGACACTTTGAAGTATAAAAATATATATATATATTTTAGTGTGCAGCAAAATTGGGCCTATTCATAGATTATAATGTTCTTTCTTTAGGTATTGTGTTGTGATCTTCATGCTCCTAGTTGTTTGTTCAAATGTTCATATTGTTTCAGTGACTTCAGAGTTCAACAATCTCAAGGATTCATAGCTGTTACCTGTCCTGTATATTGATATTTAGTCACCTATTTCAATCGCCTAATTAACTGAAGAACATTGATATTTTTCTTTTTTTAGAGTAACATTGGTAAAATTGATATTTAGGATACAAATATCAAATGTATTCAATACACTGCATTCATTGTATAATTCGTGTAGATGTGCATTCAGTGTGAACGGCAGAGCTGACATTTGGGTTTTTTATGCAACACATTCGGACAGTGCGTGACGCAGTGATGGAAAGTTGCACAGACATCAATAAAGCAACGGCTGTGAAGGCTTCAACACAGTTCTCCTTTTCTCACCTCCTTTTTGCATCCAGCTGTGACACTTCAAGCACAACAAGACACCATCAACACATGAGATGCTTCTTGTACAGAAGAAAACGTGAACACAGCTCAAACTGAAAAATGACTTTAAATCGTTCAGGATCCCTTAAGCCAGGATTGTGTTGATGAAAGTGTCCAGATTTTCCTCAGCATTTATCTGTTAATAATAACATAAAGTGGATAGTCTTCTGTTGGGATGTTGGCAAATATTAACTACAGAACAAACACAAACACGCATAAAAAGACACGCACACACATGTGCACACACATGTGCACAAACACACAAACACACACACACACAAACCACACACACACAAACCACAAACACACACACGCACACAATCTATGATAAAAAAATAACTACTGTAAAACACATGCAAACTGCAAGAAAGCAAGTCAAAATGTTCCACTCGGGGGCATTCTTAGTGGCCTAGTGCCTTGCTCAACAGTATGTGGACCAGACTTTGTGGCACTGAAACCGCAACCGACGTGTTTGCGTTCACACAGAGAGACGAGTGGATCCTCTCTACTGCAGAGAGCACTTCTCCTTCTGCTGCTTGGCGTACTTCCTCCTCCTCTGCTCCAGCCCTCTCTCCAGCCGCTCGTCTTCCTCCACGGCCCTGAGAAAATACAGAAATAAATAATAGTCTTTACATTAGCCTGCAAATATATTTCATAATTATACCACATTATACAATAATGTGGTGAAGTATAATTTTTGGTTCATTCATTTCACACATTGGATATTGCATTGGTCCAGTATTGAGCGAGAACCCTGCCTGAAACGTCTGCATTGTAACCCATGGGGCAATAGAGCCTCATGTAGGTCCTCTAAAAGGTCTGGTTTTACCACTGACAGACTCACATTGTTAGAAGGGTTTGACAACATGATGGAAATGATCTCTACAGAGAAATAAGACTTTCTTGATGGTATCAAGGCGAGTTCTAGGAGTTTGTTTTGCAAATTGTATTCCCGTCAACTTGGTCTTGTAATACACCCTGGAGCAACGCCCCAGCTCCTTTCTTTGATATATTATATATATATCATCATATAGTATCATAAATGAATAGACTAATGAATACAATATATATATTTTCAGCCACAGTGTGCAAGGTGAAGTGTGCAAAAGTGCATCTGAACTGTCCAGCAGGATTTGTGAAAAAGAAGAAACCTGTTTTAGTGTCTTACCCTCTCTCCTTGGCATCCATGCTGTGGACCAGCTGGTCTCTCTGGTTGACCAGAGAGACCAGCTCCTGGAGCAGCAGCTGCTCACGGTGCTTGTGGGCCTGGCTCTTCTGCCCCTCTGGGAGAAGCATGGACCAGAGAAACCTTTAGTTTAATACCGGTCTGATGATCAAACCATCGTAACCGTCTCTTCTGGCATCACTAATATATCATAATATATATCTATATAATATCATAATATAATACCCAATACCAATATCATTTGCCAAAATTACTTTGTTTTATCAATTGTGCTGAAGAGCATTTAGGGTGATCCCCATGTAAACCATAGCAGTAGCACTTTGGTCGCTACTCAACAGAAGCTCAAACCGGGAGCAGTGTTCACAGCCCAGAGGAAGGTGAAGCGTCATCAACCTAAAACAGTAGAAGTGGCTCCTTCTACTGCTACCGGGTTCAGCTAATGCTACAACGCTTTCCATAGGTTCAAGGACCTTCTGGGGGAGACGGTGCAGAGCCTGGGATGGAAACCAAACCCCAGACAGAAAGTGACCAGCAACTAGTGACCAGCATCTAGTGACCAGCATCTAGTGACCAGCATCTAGTGACCAGCATCTAGTGACCAGCATCTAGTGACCAGCAACTAGTGACCAGCAACTAGTGACCAGCATCTAGTGACCAGCATCTAGTGACCAGCAACTAGTGACCAGCATCTAGTGACCAGCATCTAGTGACCAGCATCTAGTAAGTGACAGTGAAAGAGAAATATCTTATCATTGTGATAATTGTGATCATATGGAGTTAGTGTACTTTTGGATTATATGTTTTACACAAAACAAACTCTACAGTAGAATGAGTTCATCTACAGTAGATGAAGGTAGTTGTGGAACCAGCTACCAGATACCATGACTTGGTAAGTGCAAGTCATCAGTAATGTGTGGTAATGGCTTTTATACTTTTCCGGTTTGAAGATGATGTATAGTCTCATGACCAGAAACACAATAGAGGAACTGAGATAACATCATCAGGTTCATCTTTTCTAGGATTCAAGAAAAAACTATTGTCATTGTCGATGGCATTTAAACTCCTGTAGTTCCTGCTGGATTTTATTTGTATTTCTCTGCTGTTGCCTCTCTATTAAAACGTGATATTGATCATGTATTGATCAGGCATTAGGCTGGTGCTCAAGTCTTACCATCGATGGTCATCATGTCTGTCAATTCCTTCTTCAGCATCTCAAACTTCAGCTCCAAGTCCTGCTCTTCCAGACTGTCACAAAGATGCATTTTAGACTGTGAGCTTTTGTGTGTGTGTGTGTGTGTGTGTGTTGGCGGGGTCTTACAGTAGCTGCAGGTGGTCTTGTCTTCTGATCAAGGCGTTCTTCTTGTTGACCAGTGTGAACCATTCCTGAATCAGCCTCTCCTCCTCCACCTTGTCCCTACCTGGGAGAGAGACATCAACACTTCATCAACATCATCAGTGACATGTTGTCTGTTACCGTCTCTATACACACAGTGTGGATGTTCATCACATATTTGGTTCAAATGCAGATACAACAGCAACAGCATTCAAACCACAACTTTTATGTAAATAAATCGCAGGAAAAATCCACCACTGCATCTTTAAAGGTGCTGTAGGTGCAGTAAGATTTAAGAGCCATAATTTAGCCATAAGTCAGCTATTATGACAACAATGCATTCGATAGGACGACGATATAACAATCCCAACCATCTTAATTTAAAACTTAAATGTTAATAATAACCAATACAATCCTAGACCATAGACCTAGTTCATTGATCAACCTCAATGAACAGGCAACCTAAGTACTTAAAACGGTATACATAGATATATCGATATATGTGTATATATATATAGATATATATCTATATATATCTATATATATACAAATTATGAAACCTGCAACCGTAGTATGGCCGCTAAATATCATACTTTTGGCTCGCATGCAGGGTGGGGGGCTGAGAGGAGCGTATATGTTTAGAAATGTATATTATGTATATTATATTATATTTTCCTCTCTCCTGAGGCTCTCACCTGTCTCCATGAGGTCCCTGAGCTCCCTCTCCACCACGTCAGCCCTGCTGTCGATGTGCTTCTGCTCGGCCTCCAGAGCCTCCATCTCACTCTTCACATACTGGCTGGGATCCTGGATACACACATTGTATATTTAATGTATTCTCTATGTACCACAAATCATTATATTACATCTATACATACTGTATGCATGTATGTAATATATTACATGGGTTTGTCTCAACCCATGTAACCCAGGTTAGTCTCTAAAAATAATAGTTGGCGAACACCAAGTTGAGCAATGTTGAGCAATCGGTTATGCAAGAAAAACATTGTTGACCCAGGGAAACTGATTAGTGGAAAAGGGTCTTGAAGGCGATGGTGTTTTCTGGGGCAGGGGCCAGAAGGTCATTGGGGATAGGTCAATGAACGCATCCTCCCTAACAGCAGTTGGTTGAGATATGGTTAAATGTTTTGGCACAGATTAGGTAAAACCGACTGGATTGGATTGGAGTCCGACAACTCGGCTCTTTGTTACTCTCCATAATACAAAGTATTTTATACCAGAATTCTCTGCATCCAGATTCTCTTCTGTTATCAAGTACTTTTTTTTACCACCACACACACACGTCATTAACACACACACAATCCATAGGTAGGTAGGTGTAGCAGGTTTTGGTACAAACAGTGGAGTAGTCTTAGGTTCAAACACAGATTCATGTAACATGTAAGTGACCTGGCCCTCCTCTGACCGCTCCTCTTCAGCCTCTTTCCTTTCTGCAAGACAAACAGGAAATTAGTAAGCAGGACGCATTGATTGATGCATGATTTGGATGGGTTACAGGAAAAAAGACAAAACAACAATGACAGGAATTGACGATACTGTTGATCCATATCCAATGCTAAACTCATTTGTCTTCATGGAAATACATCTTCAGAACAATTTACCTGTTTCCGATTTTCTTTGTGCAGTTTCACTCTCCTCCTGCCCTCCTACAACCTAAAAAAACAAAGGCACCGTTTCAACAACAACAGAAATAGTAGAAGAAGAGATTGTGTTCTAAAAGTTTGTAATCCTACCCCGGGTATTTCTAGTTCCTCTCCAGAACCACCACTCTTCCGTAGCGACCTACGCTTTTTTACCAGGTCTGCATCTTTGACGCGGGAGAAACCCGTTTTGGACAGGAAGTGGGTCCCTCGTTTGGTCCGGGGCGGTGGGACCAGGTCTCTGCTGACCTTGCCGTCATGGTTACCTTCTTCGTTGTCGGGGGCCGAGGACTTCTTGCCATTGGTCTCCAGAGTGATGCCCTCCTCCTGGAGCTTCTGGGCATAGTAGCGAGTCGCCGCTTGGGGGTCGATGCTCTCCCGGCTCTCCCGATCCGCGGCCACGGCGTAGCTGGACTCGCCGCTGTCTTTCTCTATGTGCAGCACGCTGAGTTCCTGGCCCGTAAAGTGGGTGCGGATCTGATTCAGGTAGGTCATGACGATGAGCCGGTCGGGCACGGCCAGCATGACCATGTCCGAAGGCCCCATCAGCCGCGATATGCCCTGCTTCGCAAAGCCGTCGAAAGCCTGGAGGGTTGAAAAAAAAATTAATAATAATAATTATCTGACTCAAATCGGATAATATATATTGATATGGTGTTACGGTAAAATGTCAGAAGGTAATAAAACTAAGAGTTACCTTTTTATTGTTACTTTGGATGTCATAAGGGTCCAGCATCTCATAATCGCTGTATGTAAAGTATAACAGAAGGTGAAAACATTTGAAACACAGACTCAATACCGATCAATTTGTTAGACATCATTTCCAGTGAAGAGTTTCTTACATCTTGTCGGGATAGAAGTGATGTAGGATGGCGCAGAAGGCGAGACCATTTCTCCAGGATGTGCTGAAGTTTGTTATTTTGACACCCTTGTGACCTTGTGTCACTTCCTGACACCATTGTAGTAATGACTGACTGGATGTCACAAGCTCTGCGCTGGCCAATAGGCTCTAAAAGTACACAAGTACACACACAACACATGCATACAGACACACACATCATGTAGATGCATTAGAGTAGTGGTATTTGATACGTTCAGCAAGAAGAGAAATCCCAATGCTAGTCATGTAACTGACAATTTGAGTGACTGATGATTAAGTGAACCCAGGATACATAGTAAAACATACTTCAGCATCTTGGGCACGCTTCTTTCCACGAGGAACTGGAACAGGTCGGTCTGAGGATTTTTCTGTTGTCTCACCCTGGCTGGGGAGGGGCAGAAAAACATAAAAAAGCTATTAGTAGTCCATCTTTTCCAAATATAATTGTAGAGGAATTTCCTAAATATTGGGGATATGGGACTGGACATTTAGATGTATTTATTCGATGATTTTTTTACACTTAAACAGATCAGTGAGTTTTGCATGCGGACCAACGCTAAACTTACCATTCCTCCTCTACATCACCAGCAGCTACTGACACAAGGCAAAAGTCCACCTCTTCAACTCCCACCTCTTGACCCAAGCTGATCTCTGTAGGCTCACTTTCATTAATTTTCTCTAAATGCAGCCAGTCATCTTGAGGAGCTGTGGCAGTAGAAGCAAAGCCCTTCTCAGGTTTAGCCTCAAATACAATTTCAACATCAGTCTGATCAGCCACAGCCTCCATAGCCATTTCAACATCTTGTGTCCCTGCAGATTTATCAGTAAAAGTCCAGTCTTCAGTGCTCTCCTCCATAGCATTCACTCTCAGAACAGCATCTCCAACAGATTCCTGTTGCGGAAGTTCCACCTCGGAGGAAACTTGTATCTTGTTGGCTTCTTGATCCGACTCTGAAGTGACATATTCTGACTCAGGGATTGCGACGAAGCCTCCTTCAGATTGAGTGCTTGATTCCAATGATGGTGAGAATTCTGTTGCTTCCTGGTTATAGGAAGATGTAACTTCCCGCTTAATACCACAGCTTTCTGTGTCTATGCAGAGTACAGCCTCTGGAGGTGGAGTACTGTCTGGATAAGTTGCACTGAGTCGTTTTTTGGGACGTGGCATTGGAATTGGAAGGGAGATGCTTGACTGTTCAGTACAGTGTAGAACCATTTCATCGCATACCATTTCATTTGATTTGTCCGTTGAAGAGGGAGCTGATGAACCCGCTGGTGGAAAGTTGTCTGGGAAGGATCCGCTTAAACGTTTCTTTATCCTTGGTTTTGGCACAGGCAAGCCTGATGGTTGTGAGTTGTCATCACCAATTAATTCATCTTTGCTCTCAATGTTCAATCGACTTCTCCTGGGACACACAGCGGGAACTGCCTGTTGATTTGCAGGAGGAAGAGGGGGAAGGCTATGGCTCCTCTTGTTTTGTTGAGATGTTTCCAGTTGTCCTGTCCCGAGATGTGTGACAGATCTACGTCCTCTCTGCCTGTTGGGCTTGGCCTCATCCTCTTTGGAAGAACCTCTACTGAACTGAATTGAAAAACCAGGAGACATTCCTTCAGTGGGCATGGCATCTAGGAAGGATCCACTGAGACGTTTCCTCGCCCTGGGCATCGGAATAGGGGGAGACACTGGTATATCCTTCTTGTCTGATTCCTGTGTAAGAGGAATGGGAGCCACTTGTTCTGATTTCTGAGCAGGGGGAATTTTAGCCACTTCCAACGCCTGTAACAGGGTTTTCTCCTTTTCACACTTTTCACCCTCAGTTTTGCTGATAGATTTGACTGTAGGCACTTTCTTGCTAGATCTGGGAGGGGCTATCTTTCTGATATTTGAGAGACACTCTGTCGGCTCAACACCAAAATCAGCAAATGACTCACTTTCTGGCTTCGTTTGGTCGCTTTCCTTTGTCTTGACTTTCAGGGGAGGACTTGCTTGGCTTGATACATTGTCAGCAGACTGGCTGGAGGTTTGTCCTTTCTGTTCTGAGGAAACCAATTCTGGATGTTTAACATTCTCAGAAACATCAGTTTCTCCAGATAGATCATGTGGATGATCCACTCCAGTCCCTTGCACCCTCGCATGCAGTATGGAAACAGTTTGGCTGGGTCCTTCATCGCTTTCGGTATTGCTCAAAGGCTTTGTGGTGTTCACAGAGGGCAGTGGAACAGACGGTTTTCCAGATGTTACTGGATCACAATTGGCTTGGACATCCAAGGCCAGCTGCACATCAGTTATTGGAACAGGAACATTTTTACCCAAGTTGCCTTTTTTCCTGGATAGCTTCTGAGGAGGTTCTGGGATAGGTGGGGAAACATCATTCATTTTCTGTGGTGTTTCGGGTGGTATAGTTTCATCTCTCTTTCTGAAACGATGCGGAGGGACAAGACCTCCTTGTATTTGCACAGATCCATGTTCCAGTTTGTCTTTTTGTATCTCCACTCCATCTGGAGGTATACTGCTACTACTACTACTACAGTTGCGTTCCACTGCTGGCTGTGAGGAAACCACTTGTATGGATTCTTGAGTTTCAGTTTTTTGTGTATCAGCTTTCTTCTGGACATGTGGAGAAGGTATCCTAGTCCTTCTCTTTATTCTGCGGGGAGGGACTATTTCAGTAGTTAACTGTGTTGGAACAATCTCTGTTGGAGCAACATCGTTTGGTGCATTTTCAAGGTGGCATGCGTTAGGTTTAGGGCCCAGCTGATCTGGCTTGTGCTCTCCATCTTGCTGGGGGAGAACATTTGACTGAGGTTGAACTAAAATCAAACTCATCTCTCTGTGTTCTTCATTGTTGTTATTAACTACAGCCTCTTTTGATGTTGACTCTATGGCAGTGGCAGAGACTTCCCCTGTGCTTTTCCTTTGGGAGTTCAAGGACAAAGATGGACAGGTTCAGATTTCTTGTTCAATTGCTTGTTACAACATAGCGTTTGATGCAGAAGCATCACATTTTGCATGATCTCTCTCTCACACACACACACACTGTGAGAATACAAACCAGCAGTAAAGTTGCTGTAGGTAAGATTTGAGAGTTGTAAAGAGAGAGCAGAAAAGAGCAGATGAGAGCAAGATTTTGAAACTTGACAACCAAAAAAACGTTCCCTCCCTCTCTGCTCCCTCCCTACATTTCTCTGCCATTGAGAAGTGTTGGATTTCACGCAACTGTGATTGACAGGCAAGATGGATTCCCCAAACCAATCAGGGAACACAGTCAACTCAAAACATATTCTCACAGCGCCTTTCACTCACTAATAGCTGATGGATGGCTATGCCATTTCTACATTAGGACAACATTACATTACTACATTAACAAATTACACTCAAATAAAAGCTTTTAAATCTTACCTACAGCACCTTTAATAGTAGTCTAATATTAAATTAAAAATATTAAATTAAATAATCCAATCATACAACATAAAAATATCTTGGTATTCAATAATCTTCCACAATTAAACACATGCATTTAAGCACCACATCAATACGTGAGCACAAAGACAAAGACAACCATGTTTTTCAAGACCTGTACAGCAATTATATATTCAAATATCTGAAATAAGGTTAAATTGCCCGTTCCAAATTCTCAAATGACGTTAATAGCAATCAAAAGCAAGCACTCATATATGATATCAGAACAAGAGACACAAGAGTTATGACAGAAGTATTACAACGCATTGAGAACTGTTCATGCGCTGTGCAGCAAAAGAGGTGTAGCCCCCTGGCACTCACCCGTTATCCAGGAGCGCATTTTCAGTAACTTCTTGTCCTATTTCAGCCTGGCATCCAGTCTCACCTTCAACTGATGTTTGAACTAATCCCTGTTCTGTGAATAATCTCTCCTTGCTGCCCCATGAATCAAAGGAGATCTGCTCTTTCTCTGCCCCCTCAAGCTGTGCCTTAGATATTTCATCAATATCTGCCTCGGTCAACGGTGGCCATTTCTTCATGGCGCTAGAGCCAACCGTTCCTGATGACCCATCATCACTCTCTGAAGTTGGTGATGTGGACGCTGACCAATCCTCTGCGAGATCCCATGTGTAGGGCTCCGCACTCTTTGGGAGTTCAATGCCACGTTTGCTTTCACTTTCACTTTCACTCAGGCCCTCACAATTGGCCTTCTCAATTAAAGCAATGTTGTCAGGAGAAAGAGGAGGGAACTCATCGTCTGGGATGGTCAAGTCATTCGACTCCAGATCCACCGAGGACGAAGCATCCTTTGGTTGGACAGCTTCAGCTACACCAGAACTAGACGATGCCAAAATGGATGCTACTGTCTCATAACTGTGGGAAAGGGATACCTTTTTTAAGTGACAAAGCCATGGCTGGGGCAAAAACACATGTCTCAAAACTAAAGTAATATTTTACATCGGAATATAATATATTCATTTTGCCTCCTTGAAGGCCATGCGTTACAATACAAAACATCTGTATTACAGTGCATATACTGTTGACTGTTGTAGATAACTTAAAATAGTTAAAATAGAAGAAAAATGGTTTCGATTGTTTCATACTTTACTGTCACTGTTATACTTTGATGTAATCTCTACTAGAATTTCATTCAATGCACACACTAAACCATGCAAGATAGATGCTTCACACCAATGTGTAACTTACCCTTTGTTGAAAACCCCCACAATTGTATTTACTAGTCCTGAATTTTCTTTCCCTTTTACTAACAAGGATGACTCTATCTCCTTATCTGTCACTGTTCCATCTGCTTCCAATATTTCCCAACCTAAAACTACATCCAGTTCCGGTGTATCCGAATGCATCTTCACAGTGTCCACTTCCTCTGCTTTAGGCTTCTTTATTTGCGGGTTTCTAAGGACCCAGACACAACGTTTTTAGAAAATGATTCTTGCCAGAACAAAACAAATGCAGCAGTAAGTCTATACTAAGCTGTACAGCTGTATTTTCTTATTCACCCAACACACACGTTACTAAAAATAAGTGACTAGCTACTGAAGATCCAGTTAGACATATATTCTACCTCAACAGCAAATCACACAAGAGCACTCCACCAAACCATGCTCTGGACTCCACTTACCCATCTACCACAAAGGCTTGTTCTGAACTTTCTTTTGATTTCACTTCTGTTCCAATACGAAAGAAACAACAAACAAACAAAAAAAGCATTTTCAAATACAAAAAGGATTGCGCCAAGGAAATTCTAATACTCAACATATTTAACATACACTAAAAATGTCTCACCATATGCATGTTCCACAGCTGGGCTGTTCATAGGTGTAGAGGTAAAGCTGCTTGCTTCTATAGGAGAAGACTGAACATGGTGTGCATAACACAGTTCTTGTGGTTTAGAGTCATCGGTTGTCGGCATAGAACACACAACTGCCTGACTTTCTAATGGGGTCTGGGGTAGAATGGAGGGGAACCCAGGAATCTGAGTCTCACGTGGACATGATGGAGCCATTAATGCCAGATGTTTCATATTCCCTTTTTCTTCTGCTGTCCACTTTGCAATATACATCTTCTTCTTTAGCAGATTCTTTAGCAGGGGCTTGGTGTCATTTATCCTATCCTTTGTATCAATAGCTGAGGAGGTAATCATTCTTGCTGATGGAAAACCTGGAATTCTGGAACAACATGGTATTGATGCATACAAACTGACTATGTCTGGGGGTCTGTTTTCAACTGGAGCAGACGGTAAACCTGGCACCCGAGACACTTTTGGGCAGGATGTCACCAATGTCATCATATTTGACGTGACATTGGAACTATATGGTTGCTCTTGTCCAGAGAGTGACATAATCATCTCTAACGGTTTGCTGTCAGACTTCATCCACAGGAGATTTGATCCCGTTAACCAACCCGTACATTTGACTTCAGTCACAGATGGGAATCCTGCGATACCTGAAGCTCTAGGGCAGTGAGGCACAAGACTAACCTCACAGGCTTCTGTCTTGGATCTAGGCGCAGAAGGGAACCCATGAATTGTGGATGCCTCTGGACATGATGGAGCCAGGGCTAACATTGCTTTCAGAGTTTCTCTGTCTTGGATGGGACTGTCTGTGGTAAAACCTCTGGCTCTCTGAAGGTTGCCCAACAAACTTTTCAACTCAAACGACTCGTCTTCAGCAGAAAGCCATTGTAGGTTTGTAGTTCCGTGAAGAGTTGCACAACCAGGGAAAATTGACTCTTTAGGACAAACCGGTAGTAGTTTTGACATACTGCACCGAGGGGCAGATGGGAAGCCTGGTAGACCTGGAGCTCTTGAGCAAGAGGGAACCAAGGCAAACATATTGTTTGATTTGTCTGTGTCAACTGCCAATTTTTCAATCATAAATTGATGCATTTTCAGTGGTCTCTTTATTAATGAACAGAGTTCAGCAACCCATTCTAATCCACTGACTCCTTCAACTGATGGGAATCCACATATGTTGGAATACTGGGGGCACAGTGGGAAGAGATTGACCATATTCAGCCCATAATGTAAAATGACTGGATTTGGAATTGATGGGAAACCAGGCAGAGTGGCAGACTTAGGACAGGATGGTACAATAAACAACATATTATTCATGTTGTTTGTGTTAACTTGTGATCCATTTAATATAAAATTTTCCTTCATTACTGATCTCTTCAATAATATTGTCCTTGGCTTTTGCACCCAAGTGGCTTTTGCACCCGTCTTAATTGAAGGCATTCCGTGAATATTGGAAACATGGGGACATGATGGGAGCAGGTTGGTGTTATTTAGTAACCCTAGCCCTAACCCTAAACCAACTATCTGGGGGTTTGGAACTGATGGAAATCCTGGAATCTGTGCCTCCTTTGGACAGGAAGGTACCAGGAAAAACATTGCCTTCATGGTGTCCCAATCTGTTTCATTCTTGTCAGTTAACAAGACCTCCTTATCCTCAGGTGTTCTTGTCCACAATGGCTCATTGCTTATCGCCCACTCTTGACATTTTGTATATTGAGATGAGAGGAGTCCTGGTATTTGTGAGACCCTTGGACAAGAAGTGGAAAGATACACCATATTTGGCACATTTCCAAAGTCAAGCTTTTTGGGTTGCGGCACAGAGGGGAATCCAGGAGTTTGTGACTCTTTAGGACAACTTGGTACAAGAGACAACATTCCAGTCATTTCTTTCTTCGTTTCGTATTTGTGTGGTACAAATAAAGGTGTCTCCCTGACTTGCTTTTGCAACAATAGCTGACAATTTGATGGCCAATTTTTGCAATCGGATGTCTGGACTGATGGAAACCCAGTAATACTAGAGACTACAGGGCACGATGGAAAAAGGTCAACTTCATTAGGCCCATGATAGATCACTGTAGGCTTGGGAACCGAGGGAAACCCTGGGATGGAAGCTTCTTTGGGACAGGTTGTGGTCAGAGCTAACATTGGTTTCATTGTGTCCTTATTTAATATATCTTTGATGACTACATTGGTTTCTTTCTGCTTTTCCAAGAGAGGCATGCTATCGGTTAGCCATGTTTTGTTAAAAGACTCTTGTGATGACGGAACACCTTGGATACAGGAGACTTTTGGGCAAGAAGGTAACAGGCTTACCATATTTTCTCTATAACTAACTGTTAAATGTGAGTCAGGTACTGATGGAAATCCAGATATCTTAGATTGCCTCAAACAAGTTGGTACCAAATGCATCGTTTTCATTTTATCTCTTTCCTCTTGTGAAATGTCTGTAATAACATTGTGTATATGTTTAATTTTCTTCTCCAAAAGTGGTTCTGGAATAGAAACCCATGAGCTGTAATCACTCTGAGAGATTGATGATAAACCAGGTATATTGGATATATTTGGGAAAGTGGACAAGATATCTACCATGTTCAATCTATCATTGAATACACGGGGGAAGGTTTGCAAGACGATGTCCTTGCAAACATTTGGGGGCTCTGTCCTTTCAGTGCAGGACTGCTGGATGTCACCCATGTCTTCCTTGAATTCATCTACCCTACTACTGTCTGTCTTGTTTTCAAGTGAAGGTAATCCATGTGTATCACCAACTGTTGTTGGATTGAAATGATATTGGGTGCTTTGTTCGTCTGCCTTTGTTTCATCAAGTTCAGCTCCTTGAGAAGGGAATCCATGGATTTTGGAAGCAACGGGACATGAAGGGACCATATCAACCATTTCTCTCATCCTCATGCTCTCCTCTTCTGGTTCTCTGATATATAGCTCTGTGGTGGGCTTGGGTAGCTTCTCCCATAGTATGCTCTGGTCGGGAGGACCTTTTTCAGAGTGGATGTTGATGGATGGGAACCCCAGTGCAACAGCAGCAGATGGACATGATGGGAGCAGTGAAACGATGTTTTGATTTCTATGGAGAGGGCAAATTACAGTCATAATCAGGGGTGACCTCAACTTCACCAAATAAACCCAAACTGCACAGTGCCATGCAATGCATCTAATGAATAAATCAGAAACAATAAACATGTCATTTACCTATCGCAATCATCCTTGTCTACCTAAACAGGCTTTACAGTAATAAATAAAAATAACTACGCTTTAGTACAAAATGCATGTTGTTAACAATTATTATCTTGAGCCCTGAAATGTTCCTCATTCTGTATCAACACAAATGGTTTTATTCACATACTTAAAACATAAGTATTGCAAATCCATTTTACGAGCTTTCAATGCAAGTCCATGCCATGCAAATATACACTAACCAAACAACAAGCCAACAGTGGGTATTGTCAAATGCTACACTCTCTCAGGTAAATATTAAGGAGCGAGGGGGCTCAAGGGCCTAGTGTCATTGAAGGCCTTTCCTGACACCCCTTGACACTCTCCTTGACACTCTGTTCTCTGGCAAGGGAGAGTCACACACACACACACACACACATCTAATAATATGGTGGCCCTGAGAGGGTAATTTCCATTCACAGGATAACAATTGACAAAAGCGGAAATCATTCATGAACCACAAAATAACAAATAACAATAGCAAAGAAAACCACAACTACAAATTAGTCAGCCAGATTTTGCCAAATGATGCAAAGAAGAAGAAGTCCAGCCAGCAATCAAACCCTTGCAACCCACCTCTCTCTAACACTCAAGACTAAGGGCATGTCAGGAATCGAGTGCCACATTCTGCAGTGCAAGTGTCTGAAAATATAATTTGAAAGACAGGTCGTTTAGTCACTACTCCGGAACTGGAAAACACTGGAAAAGCACACAATTGTCTGTAAAAGTCACAAATACATGATCTTCTTTGCCTGTTTGCCTCACTCACCCTTCATCTAGAGTGTCTACATCTTCAGTCTCATTTAGCATCCAAAAGCCGATTTCCACTTTATGACCACCCGACGCCAAGCCACTTTGTAATTCCACTTCTTTCTTATTAAATGACACTTGAATTGCATTAGGTTGAAGCAATATCTCCTTCGCCTCTTTGTTTCCGCTTGAGTATTTGTCTCCAGAAAGTTCTGAATGTGCTGGCATAAGGTCAGTGACAATGGACCCTTCAGAACAGAATGACGCCTCATTAAGAACATCTGGTCCATCTGGTCCCTCTTGGTTCGGGGGCATGGAGTGTTCGCTTAACAATTGTGCAGCACACGGAAAGCCTGGGCTGAGGGCATGTCGAGTACATGCTGGCAACATACTAAGCATAATTTGCCGGTCACTCGATGGCATCTCCTTCACTTTCCAACTGTGCTGAAGTCCTGGACACATACCTAACCCTTTCTGCCAAATAGTATTCCTGTATACTTGCCAGTCATCGTGTTCAGCCGTGTGGTTCATGGCCGGTAGGCCTGGAACCTCTGAGTGTTTTGGGAAAGTAGGTGACAATTTAAACATGCCATGGTGCTCTTTGTTAACACATTTGTGTTTACTTTGTTGAAACTTGGAAGGAAATCCAGGTATAAAAGATTTTTTGGGACACGGTGGCAACATTGACACCATAATTTTAACCATATGTTTTTCATTGAGAGACATTTGACCATATATAACTTTTTGACTTTCTTTGTTCCCTGGTTGTCTTTCCCAAATCAATCCTTTATTCTCATTCCAAATATCTTCATTTAGATCAGTGGGATATCTGGAAGGAATTCCGAAACATCTAGAATGCTTTGCACAAATGTGCGAAAGATGTATTATACTTGGTACAACTGCTAATATGCTGCTTGAGACTGATGGGAAGCCTGGCAAACGAGGCTCTCTTGGGCATGATGGTAACATAGAGACCATATTTGTGACAATTTTGGGATCAACTGAATACATTTTCTCAAAATGGGGCACTGATCTCAATTTAGGAGATAAATGTGACCGTGTATCAATTGACCAATCTGCTGTTTTACTATGGTTTAAAAACGGCATTCCAGAAACTCCAGACATTTTTGCACAAGTAGGTTTCATATTTTGCATATTTAGACTGCAAGCTAATGTCTGCCTCCATACAGAGGGGAAACCAGGAAGACTTGTAATCTCAGGACAAGAAGGCAATGTCGCAGCCATACTTCCTGTTGATTGTACATCTCTTAGATCCCACTGTAGAATTTCAGTGCATTGCTTCTGCGCTGGTCTCTCTTTAATCTGTTTATTTTGAGCATACCAGCCTTTGCTTTCTGAATTAATACAAATCCTTGATGGTAAGCCAGAAACATGGGTCTGTCTAGGGCATGTATGTACAAGATTTACCATACTCTGTGTACATTTCTGGGGTGCTGAGGGAAAACCTGAAATTACAGTCTTCATAGGACAGGATGGCAATATAGCTACTGAACCAAACCATTGTCTCCTTTCAGGGCAATGAAAATGACTTTTGAGGACACCTTTGAACAATTCTCCTTTCCTTAAGGGCTTCTCTAATAAAAGCTGTTTAACTATTTCCAAATCCTTACCATATGAGCTATTTGGTTCTTTAGAAGGAAAACCAGGGACCCTTGACTGTCTGGGGCAAGTGGACAGAATGCTAACAATAGAGATCTCTTGTCTTGGTGCAGATGGAAAACCAGGTATTGTGGCCTTTTGTGGACAAGAGGGCATCATATCTACCATGGCTTTTATAATTCTGTGATTACCGCACATAATCTCTTGGCATTGACCAATGAGCATCTCTTCTTTAGCCAATGGCTTTAGCCACAAGGAATGACCTATGTGCCAAACTTCCTCTCCACTCTTCATACACTTTTTAGACGCTAAACCTAAAGCTTTGGCCACCTTTGGACAAGTAGGCAGAAGGTTTGCCATATTGGGAGCTTTTCTAGGGGCAGAGGGGAAACCGTTGATGGTCGCTTTGCTTGGACAAGATGGTAACATATCTTCCATGTTAAGAAAATCTTTACTCATTTTTGATATTTCATCCATAACATGATTAGGTCGGTTGCTCGGGGGCCTGCCTAAAAGATGGGTTTTGAGTAGCAACCATGTGGTACTGTTGTCTGAACTCAGTAGTTTCTTGGTTGGTACACCAGCAATGCTGCTTGCCATAGGACATGTAAAAGAAATACTGAGCATACTGGGTGCTATTCTTTTGGGGGCTGAGGGAAAACCTGGGAGACTTGACTTCATAGGGCATGAAGGCAAAATGGCTACCATTTCAGAATCAGCACTGGCAATTGCATGAATCAGACACAGCGGTGTACCTTTGAACATTTTGTTTATGCTACTTAATTTGTGCCAGTTGTTATCATTAATCTGCACTCTATGCCTAGATGGCATACCTGTAACCATTGTTTGCTCGGGACAGGTGGGGAGTAGGCAGACTATACTTGGACTATCTGAAACCTTCTCCTTTTCCGCTGAAGGCAATCCTGATACCCAAGTCTTTCTCGGACATGTTGGCTTCATGGCCACCATGGCTCTAACCATCGTTGTATCAACAGGATTTTCCCTGACGTGAGATATGTGGGAAATTAACTGCTCTTTTATGTCTACTTTTTTGTTCCAAAGAAAACTTCTATCCATGATCCATTTCTTATAACAAGAATTAAATCCAGTTGTAGCTAAACCTGGAACACTTGTAACTCTGGGGCATGCAGGAAGAATATTGACCATATTTGGCTCTTGAGCAGTTGGAAATCTGGGAATATTGTTAGATTTGGGACAGGATGTTGTCATGTTTACCATATTTGCAATAATTACACTATCACCACAGAGTGAATGCTCATCATTTGAATGTGCACATGACACGCTACTCTTGCTGGGTAACTTCTCCAGTAGTGATATCTTATCAGCTGGCCGATCTACATCCAGTTGCTGCTCTAAAGATGGAATCCCAGGACTGACTGTGGCCTGTGGGCATGATGGCAGTAGCTCTATAACACAGGGCTCTCTCACTAGACTATATGGGGGCATTTCTTCTGTAAATGTATAGCTACATTTTTTTTCAACAATAATATTAGGGGTTGCCTGCCCGTCCCTTGCATCTAGCCTTTCATCATGTGGCTTTGTGTCTATAAACGTATTGACTGGTTCTGTTCCCTCTTGACATTTTTCTTGGGACAGACCAGGAACATTTAACATTCTTGCGCAGGAGGATGCCAGGTGTACATCAGGTTCTTCTTCATGCGTCTGTGCTTGTGATCCAACATCTGAGGCTGTTTTCAAAGTGCCCGGCACAGTCATGGCTGCAGCATCTTTCGGTTTCCTATCCTTCAATGATTTTTGAGCAGCGGGTGCCATTTCTGGGCTCTGTGTTTGAGGATTATTTGACAGTGATGTAACCACGTTGTATTTTTCACAATTGGCTTCTAATGTTTTTCTCATCGCTGTTGAAGAGGAATCAGAGTTGACCTCTTTGGGGCAAGACAGTACTGAGGCAGCTGTTCTCTTCTCTCTGAAGAGACAAGAGACATCAGAGACCAAAAGAAGATTTAATGGCCCTACAAATATGATAATGGTCAAAGCAAAAATGAACACTTCTTTTTCAATGATAGATTAAGACTCATTTGAATGTATAGCAATGTTCATAACAAGTATGTGATGCTAAAACAAACTATTAATCATTTTTCCAAACTACATAAGAAATATTGAGCACCATGCCACACTTACCCTAAATCCATACATACAGTGTAATCTCCCATGTGATCCACAAGAACACCTTGCATTTGGACTACTCCTATCCTTTGCTTCTGGTTTGGGACTGTTTCAAAAGGTTGACCTATTTGCGGCAATGTGGTTTGGACTGGTCTGGCGGTGTTGGAGGCAGAATTGGGCTTACTATGAACAGGCTCAGATTTGGCATTCAGGGACCCTAACTGAATGGTCATCTTGGTCAAGTGACTCCTCGGCCTGTCTAGGGACTCCCACATTTCCGACGAGACGGACGAGAGCTCTGGATCGGCCGGACTTTGCTTGAGTGTACCGGGGAGTGAAGGGGCAGGCTCTCGGACTTTGAGATGAGCCTCTGTCGGGTTCATTTCAATTTGAACCCCCTCAGCTTTAGGCATCTCAAAATATTGGAGCCCAGGGGCTGAGGGTGTGCAGGGGTTAAAGGGCAGCAGAGAGATCAAGCTCTCAGGTCTGAAGGACAAACAAATGAGGTCAGAGTTATAAGGTCAATAGAGCATTTGCATCTCCAAAGCACTGATGAAAGTATGATCGACCACTCCTCACAGGATGACCCACATGCACGGGTCGTCTCGCATTCATTCATTCACTGTACTATTACTGTACTATAAAAACAATAGTTGTATATACAGTATATATTTCATTTGACAGCCAGCAAGAACAGTACATACAGCCAGCAACAATGGTTTAATCACCATCACATGCTCTGTTGAAGAAATTTCTTTTTTAAAAGGCTACGTCGCATTAGTGTCACTGTGTCACAATGTTCCACATTAACAATATGCTGATATATTGTTCCATTGTACGAATTTCGTTTTTCAGGTTTCAGTGAAAGAAAATAGAAGGTCTCATACTTATCTATGATATATATTAACAGCATAGAGTACAATGAAGCAAAACAAGCCAAGAGTTTTATTTATTTGATTTATTTGTTTTGTTGAGTATTTGGTTTCATCGAGGCAGCGCACCTCCCACACAGTACAGGCCAAACAATACTTAACATGCTGCAGTCCAGTTAATGAACTCAATGGGGATTGATTTGTTAAATCCACCACAACTCCCCCGTGCATGAAACCCAACTACTGTCACTGATCATGATTTCCTTTGTTGCATTCGCTTACCCTGCTGATATCCTGACTGGCTCCACTCCAAAAGGTGCTCCTCGCTTCCTCTCCTGGGTCCTGGATGTGTCTAGCTTCTGGTCGGAGACGCTCTTAGCCCCTGCAACAAAGGCCCGCCTGGGATCAGTTGCTAGAAATGTACTGCATGTTAACTAAAGACATGCAAGCATATTGAAGAAGGAAAAACAAGCAGATCATTTGTTTTGCTGTTTCTAAGCTGATTGATTCTCTCACCTGTGGGTCCTGAATATGCAGAGTCCTCTTCTGCCAGTGTGCTTAGTTGCCTCTTGTATTCTAAAAAATAAGGTAGTAGAAGGAAAACAATAAAAGTATGAGCTTGTTGGGTAACCCAGTGAAAAGAGCGTGCACGTCTAATAAAGTGCATTAAATGGCCTATTGAGAGTCAACTGTTTAACTTTAAATAACCAGCAGGGTGAGCCATGTTTTAATCTATGAAACCTCATGTCTGTCCAGTAGGTAAATACATTCTCTCATCTCTCTACTAAAGGAAGGAATCTCTGTCTGTATGTCCTTCGCATATCTCGAGAACCGTTCATCCGATCAACTTCACACTTGGTGTGTGTGTTGCTGAGGACCCAAGGAAGCGCAGTGTCGAGTGTGAAGTGGTTTGGATGAGCGGTTCTCCAGAACGCTGCAAGCAGCGATACCAGAGGCCAAGCGGCCTGAAGAGGCACGTTTTGAACCGGCACTGCACTCATTTATTTAATTTTATTTTGTGTCTAACCAGGAAGTCACTAGATGGATGCTGTGTCTTGAGTACCTGGATCTTGGTTATTTGGGGAAACTAAGGAGGCTGGTTCTTGGAGATGAAGTGGGGGGGCATTTGGGGAAATCTGAGGCTGATGGTGGGGGGCAGAGAGCAGAGTTTGAGGGGTCGCTAAGCAGGTCTCCACTGCAGGAGCGTCCTTGGAACTCCATGAAGGGACAGATCCAGGCCCCCTTGTGTGTGTCTGGTCCAAAGACCGATCCGTGAGAAACAAGGCTGCCAGAGCACAGAGGAAGGAGGGAACATGATGAGGATGGAGTCGAATGCAGGCAGGAAATACAAACAAAAAGGCAAAGGATAGGGAACAGAGCACAGAGTTCATGCAAATAGAGTTTTTGCGGAAAAAGAAACTGCCTGTACTGTACTGCCTGCAGGTGCCTAAAGAACCCGTGTGCAACGGTGTGCACGGTGCGCACGGCACAACACAACGCACCTCAATGAGTGTGTACACATGGGATGAACACGTTCTAAGAAAATGAGACACATCTCAATCTAAATCACCTCTCTCTCCTGTAGATAAGAGCTATGGACGGAGACATTTACATAACAAACTACTTTCAAAACCGGTCGGACAAACACGTCATGCTCTTAACGGGAACAGGCGGCAGGGTGACTTGTGCGCGTTACACCCGCTGTCACCTGTACCTGGCTGGGAGACGGCAGCCGGTAGAGGAGCGGCAGCCTCGGGGGATGAGCAGGTGGAAGAAGTGGAGACAGAGAATCCGTCAGTGGGGGGAAGGTCTGAGGACGGAGGGGCGGAGGGGAACGTGAAGCAGGGGGCCGCCGGAGGGTCCGAGAGCAGAGAAAGGTTTGGCCGGGGCGGGGCGGGGGTGGAGCGGAGCGGATCAGAAGGGACGGCGGAGACGGGAGCGGGAGAAGGAGAGGGAAGGTTGTCGGGCGAGGCGGGAATAGAGGTAGGACAGGGAGATTCGAGTGGGTCGTCGAGCTTGAAGGACCCGGCGAGGAGGGACCCTGCGGCAGGCTTAGCTCTGGCCTGCTTCATGTGAAGGGAGGCAGGCTTCCCAGAGTGGGTTTTAGGCCTGCAAGGTTTGAGAAACTTAGGAGAGAGGCCGGGTTGAGCCAGAGGGGCCTGAGGCTTAGGAGACCTCCATTCACTCTGCCATGAGGCTGGAGACCAGGATGAGGGAGGAGATCCAACACAAACACAACAGATCACAAATAAGAATATGAATATGAAAACAAAATGAAAAGAGCAAATGGAGATTAGAAGAAAGGGTCTATAAATATAATGATATTATTATTATAAAGGAGCTACCTCCTATGCATGAACAGTAGAGCGGGCAGCATACTTCAAAAGAATACTGCAAAGACAAACTTGTTTTTGACTCAATGCAGTCACTGAACTCCATTAGTCAAGACCAGTGTCTCCATGGAAATCATAAATCTTCTGACTCAGTGTTTGCATGGCTGACATCAGTTTTGTAACTTTGCCAACTTCTTATGTAGACCGCTTAACACAGCGCGGCGAAGCGGTACCTGAGTCTGGGGCCGAGGGCAGACTGCTGGGCCTGGTGAGGGCGGAGCCGG
>OMKN01054458.1:0-13595 GCA_900302345.1 Melanonus zugmayeri | reverse complement strand
GGGGGGTACAAGCGTGCATTGCTACGTTCGCGGTTGTGATTGTTGACGGGGGGGTTCACGGGACACAAACTTCAATATGAACGTAAGAGCCGCAAAAAGACAGGCAAAGAGCCGCATGCGGCTCGAGAGCCACGGGTTGGCCACCCCTGCACTAGAGGTTGCTAATGGTAAAACTTACATAGTGCAGGTTTAACTTAACCCTTCCTTCCCTCCGCAGCCCAGCAGCCCGGATGAATACTACAGCTCAGTGGAGAGTGACCTGAAAGTGGAAATGACTGAGAAACTGTTTGTTCTGGACACTAATAGCAATTCTAATAGCAACAGGTCTGCAAACACTGAGGTTAGTCTCTCACTTATGATATCTCTCTATCTATCTATCTCTATCTATCTAGCTCTCTAGCTCTTTATCTCTATCTCTCTGTACATTATTTGTATTATTATTATGATTATTATTATGATTATTATGTATTCTTATTTATTATTATTATTATTATTATATATTGAGTGTTATTTATTCATTATTCATTTTTCATTCATATTATCTATGTTTTTACAAAAAATGTAATTGTCATGCAAAACTGTCCACTTACATTTATTAAATGATGAATCAACACATGATTTAACACGTCTAGTCTAGCACAAAACAATCCATCAACAATCAATAGTAATTGACGATCACTCACACTTACAATGCAACTCAGAAGCATGTTCATGTTCAAAGTCAGGCGAGTTAGAAAGATTTGAATATTTACAAAGTAAATCTCTTCATGGCTTCAATATAATTCATAATTGAATAATTAGAAACATGGACTGTACATGCTTGAAAATTAGGACCAGACACTACAGCACATGTCCTCTTATGTACTGCCAACGGCGATCATGTTTGGTTGGTTGGTTATTAATGATACAACACCATGTGTCCAAATGAGTCCACAACAACTTGATCACCTTGTTCTGGCAGGTGGATCTGAGTGACTTGGACCTGGAGACCCTGGCTCCGTACATCCCCATGGATGGGGACGACTTCCTGCTCCACCCCATCGTCCTGGAGTTGGAGCCCCTGGATCTGGGCTCCGCCGAAGGGCCCCTCATGGGTCCCCATGCAGTGCCCCTTGCGGTTCCCCATGCAGAGCCCCTCACGGGTCCCCATGCAGGCACCCAGCACAGCTTCAGCAACATTGCCAGCCTCTTCCAGCCCCTGTCAGCCCACGCCCAGAGTGAGGGCTCCCCTGGGGACTACCCCTGGGCCCCAGAGGAGAAGAGAGGAGGCCCGGGGGCCCAGGACCCTGTGGATCCCAGGGTGGGTTCCTTCATGGAGGACCCCACTCGGATCCCTCCCTACAAAGCCCAGGCCTGCACCCCTCTCTCCTCCATGGGCGGCAGGCAGAATCGAAAGTGGCCTCCCTGGTTAACCTGCCAGCAACATGTGTCCAAGGCCTACATGACGGAGTGCCTGTCAAGAGAGGAGCGTCCTACCTGTCAACGGAGCATGAGCAATCTGATGCCTAAACAGAGGTGATGATCAAAATAACACAGAAAAACAGCCCTAGTTACAGACATACACATCTAATGCATAAGCACAGGTGAAATAACGCAAAGACAAACAGCCGTAGTTACATCCTAGTTACAGACGTGACAAATGGACTCTATCTGATATATGTGTGTGTGTGTGCTGTGCAGGTCAATGGAACCCTTTGGACAGGCCAGTAGAGACTTGAGTCCGGACAGAGCCAGCAACATGAAGCGACCCTTCCCCCACCTGGTGGTGGTGAGTCTAATCCAGACCCAATACACATAAATAGTCAATAATACATACACTACAAAAGTTACATTTCAGTTACTTATTTATTTTGACTTTACTGTCTTTTAATTGAGACATAATGGACATCATATGACATCAGAAATCAAATGCTTTGTAATATATTCTATGCACAGTATTGTTTCTTCATCTGAGAGTGTGTACATGCATGTGCTCGCATGCGTGTTTTGACTTGTTTGTGTGTATGTGTGTGTGTGTGTGTGTGTGTGTGTGTGTGTGTGTCTTTATTTCAGAGTGAAAGCAATCCATCAGAAAGTATATGGAAGAGGATGAAAGGCAACAGCTGTGCTGCCATGGATCGCTCCCCCAGCGCAGGACCACTGGCAGGTAGTGTGTGTATGTGTGTGTGTGTGTGTTGAACTTAGTGTGTGTTGTTGTTGTTGGCTTGGCTGCATTTGCCTTGGCAAGTCTGAGTAGCAACGTGATTACTGGTGTTTTGGTTTGTTAGCTGCCATCACATACTTATGTTTACTTGTGATAGTAACTATTTGACCATACGCATAGTAATAATCACCTTACTCAATAAACAAAAAAGTTAGTTTGGGGTTTTTATGTGCTTTCTTCCTTTTGCGAGTGTTGAATTCCACTTGAACCGTTTCTCTTCTGTTCAGTTGTGTTCGTATTGTTTGTCTTTGTGACCCCTGCCTGTCTTTCTGTGCAACCATGACTGGATGCCTGGCCTAACCCTCATCGCCTGATGGCTACCAGCCTGCCCACCAGCAAGCACCTCATCACCATGGATAACACTAAATCATTCATTCATTTTTTAAATTGTTTTAAAATTGTTTGCTTGTAACACTATGTATGTCAATTATGGTACCCATTGCACTCCTAACCATCCCTGGAAGGTGGGATCCCCCACTCTACGTTCCTTCTCAAGATTTCTTCCTAAAATGCTGAGCATAAACTATTTGGCTTGTGAAACCTTTTGCGACTGTAACTGTGATTAAGAAAAAAATTGACTTGACTTGACTTCTGTCTCTGTCAGAGTCAAGCATCGGAGGGATGATGCCGGGGAGTATGTCCCAGTGTCTCAGCCATCTGCACCAGCACAGGAAGTTCCAGTATCCAGGAAGTGGGTTAAGTGGTGCAACCAAGAAACCCTTCCCCCTGCAAGAGTGCAGCTACACGGAATACAACATGCCGCCTTCTCACACTAGAGAGGGTGCGTCTTTTACCTCTATTATGGTTTTTCTATGCCGTGTCACAGAACTCTGTGTCTGTCTGTCTGTCTGTCTGTGTGTCCATCTGCCGGTCTTCCCCTTCAAGTCTGTCCATCCATCCACAGGTATGGTCAGTCGCCTGCTGGGCCCGTTGTCGGGGTCCTGCTACCTGCCCGAGCTGACCCGCTACGACTGTGAGGTGAACGTTCCGCTGCAGGGAAACCTCCACCTCCTCCAGGGCTGTGACCTGCTGAGGGCCCTGGACCAGGTCACTTAGAGCAGGGCCTCCGCCCCACCCCACAGGCCCCCTTGGTGCTGGGGCCCCCGCCCAGGGCCTCCATGCTCAAGCTCCCTATGGAATGGTATCCCCTCCCATAACCCACCCCGTGTGGTACATCTCAGCACGTGTACTCCACTGAAATGGTAGAACAAGATCGTGACCAGCACCAACACACGCACGCACACACACGCACGCTGATACATACATCAGCTAGCTGGAAGGTGAACAACTATAATAAGGAAACACACCATATGTCTACAATTTGTAGATGGGTTTCAAACACCACACAAGCCCACGTTTAGTACCGAAAGTCTGACTAAACTCTATCTGTTGTGTGTAATAACCCCCAGTTGTGAAACATATCTCTAGTTTCTATGATACTCGGCTATAGCCTAGACAGTATACTACCTATTCACTACTAGCAGCACAAGCCATCCCCTCGCAGTATGTAGCTATTTTCTCCTGTGAATATAAACATACAAAGTGTGACAATGTGTTTAAAGAAACACAAAAAATCTGATTCACATTCATAAACTGTATATACAAAGATACTCTAAGTCAAACCTTGACTTCTTCATGAATACATATTTTATTACAGTCATACTAGTATCAACTGTATCCAGTCACTTAAACAAATAGATTGCACAATGCCTTTTTTTTCTTTCCTTATTTCATTATCGTTATCTCTATTATACTATTAGTTAAGCTGTTTTTGGGTCAACTTTCTTGAGATAAATGATGCATATTATATCATTCTTATAGTTACATATACAGGTGCATCTCATATAATTAGAATATGGTGGAAAAAGTTCAATATTTTTCATCAGACACTGCTCAAAGTGAAAATTATATATATTCTAGACTCATTACACATAAACTGAAATATTTCAAGCCTTTATTTGTTTTAACTTTGATGATAACGGCTTACAGCTCATGAAACCCCCCAAAAATCAATCTCAAAATATTAGAATATTTCAAAAGATCAACAAAGATCAATTAAAAAAAAGGATTTATAATGCTCTCCACTCTTCCTCCAGACTCTGGGACCTTGATTTACAAAAGAAATGCAAATCTAAATGCAAATCTCCTGCTTTAATCTAAGAAGAGAACTTTGGACCACTGAGCAACGGTCCAGTTCTTTCTCTGCTTAGCCCAGGTAAGACGCTTCTGACGTTGTTGGGTGTTCAGGAGTGGCTTGACAACAGGAATTCGACACTTGTAGCCCATTTCCCGGACACGTCTGCGTGATGTATAATGAGTCTAGAATATATATAATTTTCACTTTAAGCAGTGTCTGCTGAAAAATATTGAACTTTTTCCACCATATTCTAATTATATGAGATGCACCTGTAGTTATAGTAACATGTTCAACATTATTTGTGCTTTTTACTAAATAATATTTTTTTGTATCCCTTTTTTTGCAATTCTACCACATAGATGTGGTCATTCCCCTATCGCTTTAATGCTCTCTGCCGATTTTCTCTCCCACAAACGTTAATAGACACTGCAATACATTACGGCAATACACATACCCTACTGAAAGTCTAATATTATAGTAAAGTTATTCTGTCTTTTCTAATTTTCCTCATAAATCAGATTATCTCTCTCTCTTGGTGCAGTTTACCATGAATTGAAATTGAAAGCGGTTAACACTTTCTTCTAAACTCATTCACATATATATATATTTTGTGTGCTTTTTTTTGGCAAAAGCAAACAAGTAATTCACAAGTTTATATCCAATTGCAAAACCAACACCACAATCCCTTTCCATTTTCCACTCTCTCTTGTTCTATCACACTATCACACATGTTCTCTTTGATGTATTTGTCTTTGTGTGGTGACCACTTTTCCAGAATTAATCACAGACCCTTGTACAAATATGCATGTATTTATAAGATATAACTATGGATCTATAAAGATAGTGTTTTTAGTAGTCATGTGTGTTGGTACTTTGTCCTTGACTACACCAGTTGCTGGTTTCTCTCTTTCGTCTTTCTGTGTTGTGGCATTTATTATGAGTTTTATGCTAAAGTATATATATTTAATCTGTTTTCAGGCCAGTACTGTTCTCGTTCTTGCTTTAAGAGGAAAAATAAACTCAGAACAAAAAAAAGATTAAATATACATTTTCTATGTCTCACTTTTTCTGATCTGTAGCATTTAAAATATTGTAAAGGCAGAGTTGGCACAAAGAGTTCACACCGTTTTTACAATAATGCATACATAGCAAAAGCTGCTTCATAGAAATGTTTTTTTGAGACAACCTTTGTAGAGCCTCTGATCGACTAACAACTTTTCATTTGATATTCTGCTTTATGATTGTGCTGAGATTGTCTTTAAAGTTGTAATGGGATTGACATGATGTGCCTTAAGAATTTGGTGGCCTCAGTACTTTGTCCTGCAAGTGCACATACTCACGTTCTTCTAGGATCTGTATACAGTGTGTGTAGTTACATCTTACAAGATGTAGTTAAAGGAGCACTATGACATTCGTTCTTGCATTGTAAAACAGATATTTTGGACAGCATATCTATTGGCATGGGTAGAGTCTAACCATGGTTACCATTTCCATCTCATGTGAACGTATATTATTGAAAGTAAAAGTATGTATACATTATATCAAACCATTATTTGGTCTAAAACCTTGCTTAGTGCACCTTTTCATTTTACGGCTAGGATGGCTTCAAAGGAATTCCCCTTTTGTGTTGGGTTGTCACCTTTGGTCAGGTTTCCTCAAATTCCCTCTAAAGCACTCATTTAGCTCCAAATCGAATATCTGATGATTAAATAAAAGTACATTCGGCATCCCCATTGTCTTCAAATACTGTTGTGGTAGAACCCCATCGGTATAGAATAACCCTTTGGTGACGACGAGCAGAGAGAGAAAGTTGTGGAGTCAGATTGTGGAAGGTCCTCAAAGAAATGGATTCCCTGGCTCCTCGACATCTCGGCGGTGTGGCTGGTGTGTTGAATCTGAACTGTATGACCGTAAACGCTCCACTGAGGTCAACACCAGTAATGGCCCGCGATGTTGTAGAACATCCTGCTACCCCCCTTCTCTAAGGCCAGTGTCTCGCTCTGATGATGAAGGCCAATGACAAGAGGCCCCTGTGCGCCAAATATGTCCACAGAATGACCAGAGGGCCATACTTTGAAATTGTGTATTCATTGAAATATTTTTTTAAAAAGTGGATTTCCCCTTTAATGGTTCGATGGCCTGTGTATGGAAATATATATAAAAATGTACAGTCAGGCACGTTAGCACGGCTAAACGTCTTTCTAAACATCTTCTTAACCACAATAGAGGAAGAAGAAGAATAAGCCCAGTATGTTGTCCGACGGAGCCGAGGAGAGGAGGGGTGCTGTTGAGTTGTGAGTGACAGAGGAGAAGAGGAGGGGTGCTGATGAGTTGTGAGTGACAGAGGGACACTGCACAGCCTGCCCACTGATGCATGTCTCCTTCCTCCTGCTCTCTTCCACCCGCTTTCTCTCTCACACTCTACCGTTCACCATCCACTAGTATTGTTTGTCTCTTGTTTCAGTTTGACCTCGTGAAAGGCTCCAGTTGCGATTATCTTTTTGGTCTTTAGCTAGCCCAGCTCTCTGACCTCCATGTCATGTGGAGTATATATATATATATATATATATATATATATTTATTTTTTGACAGACAAAGCGATGGCCTTGTGTAATTAAAGGGGGATTCACTGTTAAATCCAAAGACATGACACACTATGGGAAACCTAGGTCCTGGTTGTCACTGTGCCAAAGTCAATGGAATGTGGGACATTTCCTTTTCTAATGGTCCCAGCTAAGAATAACACAACGGCAGAACATGAAAAGATGTACAATGCCGGGCCCTCCCTATTATTTATTTATTCTTCGACGCTCAACAATGACCACAGAACTCTGTGTCCGTGCCATTTGCTAGCTATAGATGGACCTTAAATATAAGACCATAAGTATATTTAGTGATTAACCATATAAACAAAGTTCATGAATAAATATTAGTGTAAATAGGTATAGTAAATACAGTCACAGTTCACAGTACATGCTGCAAAATATCTATATGTGTTGTTCCTTAATTTATTCTGATTGATACAGTATATAAGTGAGAAGATATGAGAAGTGGTGGTTGAATAGATTTAGTCAACCCTAAAGCTTTACTGATTCCCTTTAAGATACCTGGTACGAGCAACATTTGAAAAAAATATTTAGTGATTAACAAATACATGCACATTCCAGAGTTCAATATATATTTTACGCCAAATATTATAATCTCAAAGATATTATCAAGTCTCCATACTTAACATTTAACTAATGTAATTAAGTTTCCCAAATGTATATGTACAAAGTATATTTGCAATATCTAGTCATAATTGTATAAAGCAAAAAGGGCCGTGATAGTGCTGTTCGTGTTCTTGAGTCAAACAACGAAAAGCAAAAACAATGGCAACATCCATATTTTCATACAACTACGACTAGATTTTGCAAATATTTGTACATGGACCCCTAAATAAAAGTAATCATTTGATACTTTTTTAGTTGAATATGAAATTGAGAATTGGTTATTTATGAGGTTATTTACTTATTTTTATTTGTAGTCATAACTTAAGACTGATTGGAAATGGGTTGTATCATTTTTATTGTATTCAAAGATTTAGATTCAAATAACATGTGTTAAAAAATGTTTACTTGAATTATAATTTTATACCAAAGTCATTTAAATAGTAAAAACACATTATGACATTATCAAAGTTGCTCTATTATTTATTTCTTATACATTTTTTTAGTTAAGCTGGACAAAATATAATTCTGGTGCTAAATTGTGGTTTGAAAATCAGAGGGCCTCAGTGCTAGTGAATTTGAAACAAGAGGTTTAAAACGTAACTTTGCTCATGTATGTGAGAATAATATGCTTGATGGAAGTTGATTAAAAAAGAAAATGACTTGAAGGGCAATTTGAAAATTTGAATTCACTCTATTCACTCTGAAGACAATCTCAGCATGACTTCTTATATAATCAATACAAGATGGCTGTTTTGGTTCCTGTTTTGTTGCTTTTGAGCCATTTCTTCTTTTATGATATCATACATTGCAGTTATACTAGCTAATTATTGTTTTTTATGCAAAAGAAAGACTATTATATCCTATTGTTATTATTATGATTGTTATTTGGTATTGTTTGTTTGTTTCTGCACTGATGTCTTAATAAAGCTATTAATCTGATCTGCAACTTTGGATTTTGTCAATTGTAATCTCTGACCAGATAATAGCAGCATCTTGGAGAGAGCTGCTCTGGAGACCTGGGTTCAAGTCAGGCGAGGGTGGTCACCATGGAAATCTTTTATTTTTAAATATTTTTGTGATGGAGGTTTGGGGAATAAAATGGCAATGAACATTAGTCAACAGGGTTATCATGGGATTTTGTGCCTGAGACTCTAGGCTCCAGACTTTTGATTGGTCAGAATTACTATGGGTTTCCTACGCTGGGCTGGCCTGCAGTAGGCTTAATATGGGCCTACAGAGGCCTATGACCGTTGCCCAGGGGTCTATGACAGGTTAGAACGTCCCTGCATGCCCCCCCTCCCCCCAACACACACACACACACACACACACACACACACACACACACACACACACACATTCTGATACGACCAGGGTGGGAATGGTGAGCTAGTATGTTGGTTTATCATCCCATAATGAAATATATCTCTGAATAGTACTCATAATAGAGATATACCTTTGAATAGTAGCAAATCCGCAATGGGAACAAATGGGAAACAATAAAGATAGTTCTAACTTATGTTATATTGTAGACCAACAATAGCATGGCTTGAATGACATGAATAACCCAAAAGGCTTTAGTAATTCAAATTCTTGTTCTCCTTTCCATGTTTTGTCTGGGATATTATGCTTGTAAATCAGTCAAATGGCCTCAAGACAGTTTTGATATTTGACTGTTGTGTAGAGCTCTTATCAGCTCAAACACAGTGCTCCAATCCAATCCAATCATTTTCAGGTTGTTTATTTGCCTTTGTTTGGTTTTAACGTATGCCATGCCAAAAGCTGAGCCCAAACTTCAACACACACACACACACACACAAACACCAAGCTGGGCCTTTGTATTTCGGCAGACTCCAGACTCCCTTTGTCTCTCTCAGGTGGGGGGAAAGGAAAACAAGATGGAGCCCTAATGGGAGGACAGTTTTCAGACCAGTGTGGGCTTCCTGTTGAGTCAGGTTTTCACAGCGAGGCCTCGTCAGGATCTGGCATATGACCATTCATACTGAGAGAAATGCCTCCATGATGGACTACTGGCTCAGGTCCTTGAGAAATGCCTGTGTTTCTCATGACCAGCGAGTACCGTATTAGTATCCAATTATATATCAGTATAACATAAGTTATATTCAGAGGCTAATCTCACCATGCTGTGTTATGGATTCATTTTTGGAAAGTAATAGCATAATGATGCTGCGCTGCAGACTAAATGCACCCAGTAACCGGTTGTGTTGGAAGAGATGTCTCCATTGTGAAATGGATCAAATGAAGCAGTTCACTCATTTGGACTCATATGGTTCATAGTCTTCACATAATACGTTATGAGTTGGCTCTGAGTTGAATGAAACGTTTAAAAACATAATTGACCTGTCAGTCATTTTTGGAGTTGCTTCTTCAAAATGCTCAATTCACAATGTACCAAATGTTTTTTTTGGGACATGAACAACAAAGGCTGTTTAACAGAATGAGATCAGAAAAGCATGTATCTAGGGTGCGTTTCCCGATACCGGCATACCTTGAGTTTTCGCGATGTGGTTGGGGTGCTGGTGTTAGTGGTAGTGGTGGTGTTGGTGATGTTGGTGGTGTTAGTGGTGGTGTTAGTGATGTTGGTGGTATTAGTGGTGGTGTGATGGATGTGGTGCTGGTGTTAGTGGTAGTGGTCGTGGTTAATGGTTTAACAACAGTGGATACACATACAGTGTATCCAGTGCTGGAAAACAGTGCTGGGAAACAGAAGCTGTTAGAATCGTTGCTGTCTGCCAGGGAACATTGGAAACTTGCCTGGGACAACATGACCTTGCAGATATAAGCGGTATGTCCATCACCCTGGGACTGTGGAGGTTAAACTACTAGTATGCTACAAAAGGTTGGGTGAATGGGGAATGAGGAAGGAAATTACAGGGTAAGGAAATTCCTAGTCTCACAAATCAGACTTTAGTTTGATAATCTAAAGCATAGTTTTCTGCTATAGCATAGACTGCTGGAGCTGACATTAGGAAATTAGTGATTACTGAAGTCTAATGAATATATGACCTTAAATGCCCCTTCAATTCAGTTTCAAGCGGAGGACAGGTATGTCACAGCAACGCTTAATCAGCCAATCAGAGGTTATGCCTGCAATAGCATGTGTTTAACCTATAGAGGGAGTAATTTACAATGCAAACCTACAAGTGGTGTTGGGGTTTGGTTCTCCTTTAATAAAGTATATACCTTGGGACATATTGGCAGGATTACACCTACAGTAGAGTAGGAGAGTGAATACAGTACAGCCTTAAAAAGTGTGTTAAAAAGCAACTTGAACCAGGTTGTTTGGTGCTGAACCGACTCAGTGGAAGATCCTGCTAAGACACCAAATCAGAGAGTGGAAAAAATTCTGCCTGCCATCGCATCCGTTGAGTTGACCCATCCAGTGGTCCCTGCAGCGTGTCAGGGGGGGAATCTGTGTTTATCTCCCAGTCCCAGGATACAGGTTGAGCTGCAGTGGGGGGGACAGATCCCAGGGTAGCAGCTCCAGTAAACAAACAATAAACATAAACATAACTCAGTTTCCCATGTAAATCTGCGGTGGTATAAATAAATAGATGAATGAAACTAAAACTAAAACAAACTGGGGAAATAAGAGGGAGAGTCTAACCCGGTTATACATTATTATAATCATACATTCATGGTATAACAAAACCATTTCCAGCATTCATAGAATGCCCCCCTTTAATATCTTGGTCCTATCACGTCCTAAGATTCCGACCGGCCAGTCGGCTCGACTTTCCCATTCAACTATTCTTCATCTGAGTGGATTGAAACATAACCCAATGCCAGACCAAATCGGGAATAGCCAGTCAGTCATAACTGTGCTTTCAAACCATTGTTCAGTGTCACCAGGCAGAAGGAGCTTATGCAATGATTAGGCCTCGGTCTACCCAGCCAGCCATCACCCTGTGCTTCTGTACAATTGTGTTGTTCTTTGTTCCAGTCAGGGGAAATGGGTAAAAACGAGACCCTCCGAGTTATTTGAATAACGGTCACGTTATTTATCCAATATAATGTAAATAGACGTGTACGTACTTGAGAGAACCGGATATAATTGCAAATAAATTACAAAGCTGTTTATCATAGAATGTATATTTTTCTTCTGGGTCTAATAGAGGGGAATGGGAAAGATGTTGGGTATTAATAAAGTAATGCATTCAATTAATAAAAAGGTTATGCATCTAAAAAACGAATACTAATTGAAATGAGAAATTCTTGACTGACTTGAACACCCATTAACGTACTTGTTTGTTAGAGCACTAAACATAACCGTTGGGTGTTCTCAAGTGCAAGAGAAAGTGGCTAGTTTTCATGTTTCTGTCTGACCTTTACACCACGTGACTTCCTGCCTTTTAACCTCCCAACAATCTGTGTAGCACTTCCTGTGGAGACAATGCAGACGGTGACAGATAGTGTGTGATTGGTCGAAAGGCATGGGGCCACGTGGTCCGGCTTGATAAAACATCACATGAGCACTCAGTCTCAACCGCTCAAACCAGATATGTAAGCTCCACACATTGTGTGTGTGTGGGTGTGTGCATTTAGTGTTCTTGAACATTTGTTGTATAAAAAGGTATGTAATAAGAACTAATGTAATATTAAAGGGACTTCTCTGTCAATTGCTTGGACAGTTTAAGAGGGAGGACCAGGAACAGGGTAGTTGTCGGGAGGGACAACACGAGGAGAGAAGCGTACAGGGGAAACAAGACGTCAGACATGGGAAACACAACACAGAACATAAACGAGTTAACCATCATAGATCAGGAGTTACGCCAAGTAGGCCGAGAAAATTAATACCAACGAAGACGGCGGAATAATCTGGCGACGCATGGCTGGTAGACCGGGGTATAAATACTGCAGGAGTTGATGAATGAATGAAGCGCAGGTGAGTAGCGGAGGCAGGCCCGGAAGCCAAGGCCACGCCCACACACACACACACAAACACACAAGACATAGAAACAGAACATAGAACAGACACACAAACATAGAAACAGAACATAGAACTGACAGGGTAGGGGAAAACATAGGGAAACGGGCAGGACCGTGACAATGGTTATATAATGAGATTAGTTTATGTCGTTTAAAATATTCAACAAAGTCAAAATTCCAGTTCCTCTTTTTTTATCTGGCTGTGTCTCCATCTAGTGAATATAAACTAGGTTACTGCTCCAATAGCTCTTTAAGGCCAAATGATTAATTGTTATTAATTATGAAAATATCAGCAATCCCAAATTGCCACAACCTTGTTAAACACTTGAAAAAAGAAACAGAAATAATTTCCAACACACTAGAAAGAAAGAAAGAAAGAGAATGAAAGAAAGAATGATTAGGCATATATTGTAGGTGTATGGTGGTGTTTTAAGTAAACCATCAGTATTTGCTGATTAGCACACCAGCGGACAACCAGCAGCTGACTCCCAACACAACAGCATATGACTCCCCTGATATGGTCCACCTCTGACCCAGTAAGGTGTATAACTGCCTGATACTGTATCATCTATTCTATCTGGTTGAGATCAAATGTCCACACTTATGCACACAATGCAGAACTATAGAGAAAATGTCAAGTGTACCCAAGTCCACATGTTCATAAAACCAAAGCAGTTATGGTTAAGTAGACCAATAGGAAACAAGCAGGACGACCTTGCAACCTCCACAGATTACAGAGTCCTGTAATTAACCGTGATCTTACGTACTCAGTTGAAAAATTTTACAAAACCGTTTTGTGTCAAATCTATGCAACATGATCAAAACAGCAATGAAAGCAAATTAATATATTTTACAGCATACCGAATAAAATAACTTCAAATGTGTTATCAAAATCCATTAGTACTGTTTTCCTTCTCTTTATGTGGTATTTGTTGGATCAGATGGAATAAGCATATTTTTACATGTAGCACAGTCCTTAAACAGTCCACAGGACAGATTCCCATTTACATTGATAAGCTAAGAGAAGAAGTGAAACAAAAGTCATTGCCCATATTTAGAATTTCTGAGATATAATTAAGATGAGATATAATTGTGG
>OMKN01054456.1:0-16148 GCA_900302345.1 Melanonus zugmayeri | reverse complement strand
GTTCCTCCTAATTACGCATAACTACCTTTAACTCAATGAATCAGCCGTTCCTCATCCATTCTTTAACGTGAGTGACAGGAAATAGAAACAGGGCGTCTGACTCAAAGCGTCGCATCGCCCCGCGTTGCGTCGCATGTGGCCATGACATTCAATAGAAAACAAAGCAAAGTGATTTTGTAGCTGGCGCTCGCATCGCATTCAGTCAGGACGCGGTGTGATGTCACGTATTACAGCGCGTCGGGCAGCAGCGGGTGAACCGAGTGTTGAGGTGCTTTTTCTAGCCGTGCATTTTAAACACACTTCAAATGCAAGCAATAATAACGGATTTGTGCAGCAACATGTTTGTGCGATCAGACTGACAAACATTATTATACAATTGAAGCTATGTCCCCAAAAAATATTTATGTATATATATAAAATAAAATAAAAATATATTTTTTTTTAATGAACCGTTCAGTTTGCATGCGTACCGAACCGAGAGCCCCGTACCGAACGGTTCGATACGAATATGCGTACCGTTACACCCCTAATATATACATATAATATTATATATACATATAATATCATATAATATCAATATGTACATATAATATCATATCAATATCTACATATAATATCATTTTAATATAGTGTTAGATCTGCTTGTACGTTCATGAGATCCCCTCATCCTCTGCACCTGCACATGCTGCTGCATCTTCTTCTTCTCATTGGTCAGCTGCACACCCCTCTCCTCCTCGTCCTCCAATCGGCTTTCCAGCTCACTCAGCACTTCCTCCAGCTCCTGCTTCCTACTGGCCAGCCGGGCTCTCATCTCCTCGGCCTCGGCGAACAGCTCCGCCTCCGCCTGCAGCTGGTCGGCCAGCACCGTCTTCTCCTCTTGCAGCTAAGGGCAACACGGGCATGAGATACATGTCAATCAAATAAGCTGCTGGACTACAACTTTGGACTGGACTACAAATAAGCTAAAACTTTTAAGCTCCGCTGCTAGCATATCAGAAGTCCTACGACATGAATCATAATTTGATTCCAAGTTAAGCAACACGTATACAAGAGCACTACAAACTAATCATGTCAAGAAAAGGACGGAAAAAACCAACTACTGATTTACTGTAACAGCTGAGGAGAAAGAGTGAAACAGTGGGACACGTGTTAAGTCTACCTGCGTGCGTTAAGTCTAACTGTGCGCGTTAAGTCTACCTGCGTGTGTTAAGTCTACCTGCGTGCGTTAAGTCTACCTGCGTGCGTTAAGTCTACCTGCGTGCGTTAAGTCTACCTGCGTGCGTTAAGTCTACCTGCGTGCGTTAAGTCTACCTGCGTGTGTTAAGTCTACCTGCGTGTGTTAAGTCTACCTGCATGCGTTAAGTATACCTGCGTGTGTTTCCTGTCCAGCTCGACAAAGTCCAGCTCTACCCGGCCCAAATTGTCCTTAGCTTTCTGTAGCTCCACCTCCCTGGCCTGGATCTCCTCGTCCTGCCGCGTCACCTGCAGCAGAGGCTTGACCTGGAAAATACACAGTGCCAGGGGTCAAAGGTCACAACCACACCTGCCATATGAGACCATTCATTCTCTCTCTTTCTCTCTCTCTCCTTGAAAACCATTGAAATACACTGAGTTTGTGTTGTGTTATGATGAGTGTTTTGTGTGTGTCTTGTTCCCTGCTTTATTGATTACTCTAACCCTTAAGTGGACAGGCTAAACAAGTGGGCGGATGGTGCGCAGTGTGAAACAGTACCTTAGTGAACAGCCTCCACCACTGCCAGTTCCTGAGCTTCAGGTAGGCCGCGCAGTTCCTCTGCATCACTCTCAGTGCGCTCAGTTGCTGCTGCTTCTTCAGGTAGGCCCTGGGGTTACCAAATACACCACAGTGTTAGGAACACGACAACAGGTTGAGTGAGGGTTCACTCAGCAGCTAGTGCATTTAAGTTTAGCGGGAGGGGCGTACTTGCGTGCCAGGTATCCACGGGCGGAGCTCTGGAAGCGGATGATGGTGTCTGTGATCTTCAGGTCGCGCTCCTCCTCCAGGTGGCCCAGCACTCCAGCCCGGAAGAACACTTTGCTCTGGCCCACGCGGAACAGGTTGTGGTCCAGCTCCAGAGCCCTGATCTGCGGATGGGAGAGAGAGGGAAAGAGGAGGTGTAGTTAATGGGGTAGTAGTGGCAGAGCTCTGCTTTTTAACTTACACTGTGTTAAATGTGGCTGCTGCCGACGGTGACTCACCATGAGTTCTGATGCTTGCTTCCCATCCATGAAGGTGCGAGGTATGGCGTTGGGAGTTAGGATCTCGTATCTGGAAGATAGATAGAAGAATCAATATATAGATTGTATGGATTAGATTTGAGTCGGTGTTTAAGTATGAGAGAGAGAGAGAGAGAGAGAGAGAGAGAGAGAGAGAGAGAGAGAGATGGTTGTGATAGGTGGTGAGTTACTTGAGTGGGCTGTTAGTTTAGCTTCTAACACAGGTGGACAATAACAACAATCACACACACACACACACACACACACACACACAGCCTGTGGGTCTGTTGTGCCCTAAGCGAGATCTTGAAAATGATCCAACATAATTTAACCCCTACCCAGCAAAATCTGTCAAGACTTCTGAACTTCAAATAATAACCCCAACACACACACACACACTCCCTCCCCTGGTGGTGGAACCATAGTATTATTAGTGTAATTATTACGAACCAACATAGGCCTTTTCCCTATTTAACTTAATAGCAGACTAACAAATAACAAAACAGATCAAATCGGACAGGCAACAATGATATTACTTTTCAAAAAAATATTTATTTGTATGTAGCGCAAACAAACAAGAATAAGGGCACAACTATGTATACAAGTGCATTCAGTGGAATTAGGTGTAAGCATAAAACAATACTGCAGCAATAATGTACAAAGAAAACGAAGTAAATAAAATGTACATTATGAATGTAAATTAGGAACTCTGCGTGACTTCGTAGCAGCAAAATCATCGATTACATCATTATATGAGATTCTCTCACATATTTTGTGATTCACACTGAGAATCGCAAGGCCAGTGAGGCGCTCCTGTGACATTGTGGATCGTAAGTATGTTTTAATTAGTTTTAGCTTCGAAAAGCTCCTCTCTGCACTGGCTACTGTTACTGGTAGGGTCAACGCAATACGAAGAGCCGTCCAGAGATTGGGGTAAACCTCTTTCAAATGCTGGGTGTGAATGAATGATAAGAGGCCCAGCAGGACCATATTGGGTGAATACAATTGTGGCAAGTTTTTTAACTCAAGGGCTAGCTCCCTACCATTGATGTCAGGATCACTATTTGTTGTTAGAGCAGCAGTAACTGTCTCACACTGAGTTGACCGTTCATCATGTGTCAGATTGGTAAAGTTTAGCAGCACACTGAACATGTTTCATAGGCAAACTGCCGTTTTGTGCCTCTCAGCCTCTTCTGCTTTAGTGTGGCATCCACATTCATCCCATCACAGATTTATTTAGCTGTTGCTTGAGCTGCTGCAAAACCAGTGACTCTCTAGTCAGCAAGGAATCTGTCTTCCTGAGCAGATCAAGCATAAGTTTGCTGACATGCTGGATGTTGGCAAAAATGTCATGCCACACAACCGAGCAAATAGAAAAACGGTATCCTGATGTTTCCATCAATGTTTCCATCAATGGTAAGGGAGGCACTCCAAGAGTGCCTCCCTTACCTCTGCAGCCTGATAGCGTAGAGTCTCTACACTTTTAATTCTGCTCTCCCACCCTAGTTTCTGCCCAGGCCTTCACACCTAACCCAGGCCTTCACACGCCTAATCAATATGTTTCTTCAGGATTGCCCATCTCTGAACACTTGCTGAGAAGAGGCACTATATCTTTTGGAGGTATCCAAAAACAATCAACCTCAATGTCCCAAAAGTTAGGACCAAAACGTATGGAGAAGCAGCTTTCAGCTTTTATGCTCCTACTGACTGGAACAAGCTCCCTGTTCACATCAGACAAGCACCCTCAGTTGAGAGCTTTAAGAAGCGCCTTCAAACATACTTTTACACCCTTGAATATTTTTCTTTTCTTTTTAAACTTTCTTTTATTTATTTTTATTTTTATACTTGTTTTACTGTAGTGGTCTTACTTAGTTTTCATTCTCTGTCGCTGCTGCTATTATTTGCATGTTTTTGCACTTTTTCCTTATTGCTGTTTTCATTCAGCAATATTTGCTGTAAAGCACTTTGAGCTACATTTGATGTTATGAAAGGTGCTATACAAATAACGTTTATTATTATTATTACTTGATCCCCTTAAAGCAATGTTTCTCTGTGCAAGAGATTGGATGATGGCCACTAAATGAGTAAGAATGTCCCTCCAACGCCTCTTCTCAGCCTCTAGTAGTGACATTTCCTGCATGTCTATAGTCTCCCCCTTTTTGAGACACAACTCTAACTCCTTCCAGGCTGCCAAATGTTCAGGAGAGCTCATGGATCATGGATTTTCAAAATAGATGGTGCATTCTTCCAATCACTTACACTCCTTTTGACCAAATTATACTGTTTTAGAGAAAACAATTTGCAGCTAAAACAAAAGAGTGTATCGGTATTGCTTTTTGGGGAATAAGTTAACCAGCTTCTCCTCATTTTCTCACCATTCACCAATGTTCTAAAGAAGTAGTGGTGGTGGCATGCTCTGCCATCTTCTCTTTTGGGGAAGGTGTAGTCAGATTTTAGCTGTAATGGACCTCTGCTTACAAAATCAGTTCTTACTGCGTCTGATAACAAAGGATGGTCAGGAGGTGGAGCTCGGCTGGTTTCAACTGGAGCTTCTGTGGGATGAGGGTCTGTTTCGGGCTCAGCTTGAGTAGAAGGACCTTCAAGCAGACATATAAGAGACTATAAATAATAACCAGAAAACAATTACCTTATATACTGGCATACTGTATATCTGCAATGTCACACATTACATGAAATAATACATGTAAACTATGAAACATTAATTTTCCCTCACCAGCAGTAGTAGGAGAAACTTGGGAATGGGATGATGGTTCTGGTTGGGTTGTCGCTATAGCTGGGTCAGGATCAGCTTGAGTAGAAGGACCTTTAAGCAAAGCAGACATATGAGATAATATATAATAACCAGAAAACCATTACTAACCATTAAAACCAACTGTACATACATGTAAATTGTGCCAATTTCACAGTGAGGGATTCATTATTTTCTGAACTGGAATAAAAATCCAAAATTCAATTTAGTATTTTTAGTATAGTAGTAGACTTAGCCATGTCTTGGAAATGTCATATTATAGGCACCATTATGTTAGCCATCAACTCTAACAAACCAAATATATATCATGAAGTGAATATATCATATGCACTAACAATTTGCATAATACATGTGGATTTCACACAGCAAAACATTCATCATCTACATTTGTATAAAATTATGAAAATAGACAATATGGCTGGTGTTGCATATTCTAAGTAAAGCTAAATATTACTGTGACCAGGAGGGAAAAAGAGCTGTGGTAGATTCTACTGCTCGCATGCAGCACAGACACATATAGCACAACTAGCTAAGCAGCAACGTTGTTAGCTAGCTAGCTAGCGTTAACTACCATGGCATGATAAAAGTAACTACGAACTAGCTAATGTTGCTTAAATTGCAGCATCGCCATCAACACATAATATTAAATAATGTAACTCAAGAACATACATACCTCTATGTTTGGCTTGTTTTTCTTCGTCTTCTCATCTTTTTGTCTCTTTTTTTGGCGCCAGAGGGATAATGCTTTGGTGGCATCATTGCCACCGGTCACTTGACGAACTTGGCGATCTAGCCCACTCACGCACACCCCAGTCAGGTGAATCGCCAGACACCACTCAAGCGTCTTTGCAGACACCTGATTTCACCAGTCACCTGACTGGGATGTTGCTGATGATGTTTAAACATATGCAACGTTGAGCAACGTGGGGATAATAATGACCTATTATACACAGTATATATATATACATATATATATATTTTGGGCCCCTAACACTCCAGGGCCCTAGGCGATTGCCTATATTGCCTATTGGACGGACCGGCCCTGCGCGCGCACACGCACACACACACACACACACACACACCTCTGTCTGAACTCCTGGAAGGGGATGCGGTTGGGGAAGCCCTGTCTGCAGATGCGGATCCCCTCCAGAACACCGTTACACCTGAGCTGGTCCAGGACCAGGTGGGGACTCAGCTTACCGGCCTGGACGTGTTCAGCATCACAACACATGGAGACAGGAGACAGAGTGGAGGAAAGGTGGAGGTGTTCAGTACCACAACACAGGGAGAGAGGAGACAGAGTGGAGGAAAGGTGGAGGGGTAGAGGGGGGGAAAAGGATGGAAACGGAATGGTCAATAGAAAGGGGAAAGGCAATGATATGATGAAGGAATGGAGAAGTTGGGAGGGAGGAAAAGGAGGAGAACGGGGGGGGTGGCCAAGGGAAGAGGGAAAAATCAAAGGAAAGGATGGAGACAGGGTTGCTTGTGGGGCACAGGAAGGAATGAAAAAAACAAAACGAATTGAATATTTTGGTAGAAAGAGAACATGGGAGAGGAGGACCCATCCCGCCTCTAGGCTCGCTCACCTTCTTCTCGTGGTTGGGGATGATGCAGCGCAGGAAGTTGGGGTTGGTGTTCCTGAGTGTGGCCATCAGCTTGGTGAGGGACTCCTTGTAGAGTTGCCCCACCGTGCGAAACATCCCCTTCTTGGTCTTCAGACCTGCCGCCCCGAACGTCACCGGACTGCTGCTCTCTCCACTGGACACCTGGTCCAGACCCACGATCCTCTCCACTGTGTGCGCACACACACACACACACACACACACACACACAATATGTCTCAATTACTAAGTTACCAATTGGCCAAGAATCGGTTAAGATAAAGCAGGCTAGTGCCACACACTTGATTCAAGCTGTTGAGTTTGGACTGAAACCATTTTGGTTCTAAAGTGACTTGATTTCATAAGGAAGCAGCTTTTTTACCCAAATGGAGCCCAGTTTGCCAAACTCATCAGCTATCTAGACTCTCTTGGGAGATTAGATGGTATGAATGGACTTTGGAGCTTATTCAGGATTACATTTTTGTCTACTGTTTGCACAAATATTTGTAAACAGTGAATGTTTTGTGAAATGTATTGTAACAAATGATGGCGCAACTCATTATGCAATCCTGAATATTGCCCTAATGACGAAAACTAGATGACGCTTCAATGAAAATACGTAACTATGTGATTATATGCTAAAGAGTCAAATGTGAATTAGTTATGTGTGTTTAAGTAATGAAGAGCTAGCTAACACAACCACAGCACTCTTTCTAGAAGCCAAAGACACGGTCAGTCTACAGACAATAACGATGGCAGCCAATGAAATGACTATGGAAAAAAAACTACAACACAAATGCCTAAACTATGAAACAAACTCACAAGCTCTAAATAATACACACAAAAAGAAAAGGCTAACTAAATTGTCCAAAACAGAAAACAGAGAAACAGATAAACAACAACAAAAAGGGGGGGGGGGTGAAAGGCAGAACGGAGGGATGCGGCGAAGAGAGACGTGGAGGAGAAAGACACCTACTGTCACCGCCATTAGCCTGGATCGTGGCATAGGAGTCAAAGAAGTAAACACGAGGAAGAGTCTGAATGTCTGAAGTGGGAAACCAAAAGATGCATAGGAAAGGAAGGAAGGAATGAAGGAAGAAAGGGGGCGAAGGAAAGGGAGCCCGAGCGATGAGTATCATTAGTAAGCAGGATGAGATGGAGAGCACACAGGAGATGTAAAGAACAGGATGAGGAGGAGAAGAAGGAGGACAGAAACAACAGAGGAGATGTTAAACAAAAGAATGTTAAATGATAGAGAGAAACAAAAGAGATAAATAAGAAGTCAATATATTTGCAACTGAGGTCAGTCATTAATACGAAATAGGTTAATACAGAGGACAAAAAACAAGTCAGATTCTTTAGATATAAGTAGTATGGCAGTAAAAAACAATATATGCTGTGCACCAAAATAAATGAAAGCACATGGAGGTTCATCTGTGTCTGGGAGCGCGAGTCTCACCCTCTCGCCACAGCTCAGAAATGAAGTGGTCGGAAGACTGGTGGAGGAGAGACGCTACATTGTCATTTAGGGGATCCATGTTCTTCACCAGCCAGTCGTTTGCCTTGTAGTCCACCTGGTCAACAATAACACAAACACACGTTATGACACCAATACAGAGCACGGTATACAGGAGCAACCTAGTCTTTATTATTTACTATTTAATAATTGACTTTTATTTATGATTTTATCCAAAGTGACTTCAAATGAAACAGGGGTTTGGCATCTTGATCATGGATGCTTATAACTAGACTGCGGACATTGGGCTTCAAACCCATAACCTTTCAACTGGGAATCAACCACTAGACTATTCTGCCCCTCTGTATAGCAATAGTAGTATCAATGTGAATCAAACTAGTAAAAAGTAGCAAAAGAACAGTATGAATACATTCAGGATAGATTCATTACCTTTCCCGCGTAGTGAATGATGGCAAAGTCGGCCTCCTGGCGCGGTTGTCTGGGCTTGAAGAACTTGGGATGGGTGCCTTGTTCACCAGACAGCTTGTCCACAAAGGATCGGTCCGTTGCCCGGGGAAACCAGCATTCCTCATCCAGCAGAGCCAGGACGCCTGGGGGGTGGGCCTAGGGTTGGACAGCCATTAAATCCACGATGAATGTGGGTTTGTTAAATGCATGTGCCACTGTGCGCACACTTAGTAATTGGTAATGTCCACAGGGAACCGCAGACTACTCTACAACCAAACTAAATCGTGTGTGTGCGGCTATGACAAAATGTGTGACCAATTGTAATGTGTGGCCTATCGACATCTGTGTGCAGAACAGAATTTAGATTTGTGATCAATATGCAAGAAATAGCACCATTGAATACGATAGCGGGCACATTTGTGGCAATTCACACTACCATAGAAACTGGTACAAACAGAACAGAGTTTAGATTTGTGGTCAATATGCATGAAATAGCACTGCCGAATATGACACATATGTGACATGTCATTTTCATGGAAACATCTGTCTGTGCGTGTGTGTGTGTACCGGTCTCTCGATGAGGTCGATGCAGGGCTGCAGGTCCAGGCCGAAGTCGATGAAGTTCCACTCGATGCCCTCGCGCTGGTATTCCTCCTGCTCCAGGATGAACATGGTGTGGTTGAAGAGCTGCTGCAGCTTCTCGTTGGTGTAGTTGATGCACAGCTGCTCAAACGAGTTCAGCTGAGAGGGGAAGTGAAGGAACGAGGAGTTAGAGAAGAAGAGAAAAGGGGCTGGCCATTCGCTTAAGTCAGCTGATTAGATTTAACATTAAGATTTAACTCAACTTTAAGATTTAGCGATGGTTTGTTGCACGCACACGCACACACACACACATACATGCGCACACACACACCCTCTCTTTATATTTTTATATCACAGGATACATAACATTCATACTTAATATATGCATGAAATTATTTATGAGTCTGCCTGAAGGTAATACAGACTGACAGAAAGTACACACAAACCCACTTGGAAGATTTCAAAGCCGGCAATGTCTAGGATGCCTATGAAGGAGGCGCCCTGCCTCTGTCTGCGGTCCAGAGCTCTGTTGATCCTGTGGACCAGCCACCTGAACAGACGCTCATACGTAGCCTTGGCCAAGGCCTCCACCGCAAAGTCTGCCTGGAGACAGAGATAAAGAGACATAAGATGACATGGCAAGATGATAGATAAGGCAATAGATAGGAAGATGGATGAACAGATAGATAGATCGATAGATCGATAGATCGATAGATAGATAGATAGATAGATAGATAGATAGACAGACAGATAGATAGATAGATAGATAGATAGATAGATAGAATCCTTACCTGCTCTTTGGTCTGGGCTTTCTGGACATATTCTCGTCCTACTTTGATTCTGGGTGTGAGGATGGCTCGGGTGAACTCCACCACACTGATGCCCAGCAGGTGGCACATTTTCTGGGCAGCCGTGTCGTCGGGCATGGAGGCCTGGTCGTGGTTCTTTTCCTTTGTAAAGGAGATGTTTCCAAACTGCAGACCCGCAGAGATGACCTTTAACATGGCTACGGGTCAGGTCAGACAGAGGAAAAAAGAAGAAGAGGAAAATAATTATGACCATGAGGTATAATATGGCAACACATTATGTCAAACTTAGCAGATGCTTTTATTCAAAGCGACATTCATTGATTATTATGTTTTTGATACATGTCAAGCAGGTAGGGGTTAGGCATCTTGCTCAGGGATGCCTACAGGTAGACTGTGGACATTAGTTTGATTGATGTTTGACTGGGAGTCAAACATCCCAGCCACTAGACTGTTCACTCTTACTTGCTATTCCCTGCTTCTTAACCATAACATTTACTCCACCCAGCACAGCCCCTCCTTCCATGACCACCTATCTCTTACCCAGGGACTCCTCGGGGCTGAAGCCCATGATGGTCATAGAGTCCATGGTCTGGGTGAAGTTATCTGCGTCGCTCTGGCCCGGGACGGGGATGGAACCCCCACTCAGGAAGCGGTATTCGTCAGGGTTCCCCAGCAACAGGTCGGCTGGGGAGAGGAGAGGAAAGGTGACCAATCAGGTGAGGGAACACGGTGAGTGGGTGGGGACTCTACAGCAATATACACACTACACTGTGTTCTAGTAGTTTGAAGCTAGGTTGTATGGATGGTGTAGGGTAAAGGTCATTTTTACCTTTAGGGAAGAATGTGTTGGAAATTAGTATTTTGTCATTTTTGATTCTCAATGTGTATGTAGCCAATCTAAGTCAGTCACTTTGTGTGGCACTTAATCACAATAGACCTTTTTCACAGAGGCGCCGTTGAACGACAAACACAGGTGTTGCTCATAACACTAATTGTGGGTCTGCTACTTTTATGTACCAGGGCACAGGTAGTAGACTTATCTTCACTAGTGTAGTCTACTACACTAGTGCCCTGGTACATAAAAGTAGCAGACCCATAATTAGCGTTATGAGCGACACCTCTGTGAAAAAGGGTCTACAGTCTCAAAAGGGCTTCACAAGTCACATTTGACATGCATGTATCTCTCTTGCTCTCTCTTTCTCTCTCCTCACCTCTCGTAGAGTCTGAAGCTCCAGACAGCAGCTGGTAGAAGATGTGGAAGGTCCTCTCGTCTTTGGCCTGGCGGATGGCCCGGGACTTCTCCAGGAGGTCTAGGCTCACGGGTCAAGGGCCTGCTAGTAGGTAGGAGTGCTCTCTATGTGTAATACATACACTCTAAACTGTGTTCTTCTGCATAGATGGTGTGGTGAGTGGTGACCCCAAAACAGGCAGTTTGTGGGTTTACATGAAAGGATACAGGTTTCAATGTTAGCACCGACGATGTATCCAGCAACATCAAAATTAATGCGAATGAATTTACCCTGAAGGGAACGAATAGAATTAGTTAAACAAAGTCATATCAATCACTACTACTACTACTACGACCACTACTACTACATTAATACAAATATACAAATAATAATAATCATCATCATAATAATCATAGTCATACAAATATTCATAAAAATACAATTACATTTTATTGTATTATAATAATATAATAATAATAATAATAATAATAATAATAATAATATGTATTATTACATATAATAATAAAATAATTGACAACTATTGTTTTCCTTCAAAGTCACGTCAAGGCTTTACAAGAATGTGAACCCGTCTTACAAATCTGGAGGAGTTGTCGTTCTTGACCGTCTTGGCATTGCCAAAGGCCTCCAGGATGGGGTTGGCCTGTAGCAGCTGTCTCTCTAGCTCCCCCTAGTGGACACAGAGCACAGCCTGGGTCAGCTCTCAGACATCCAACCACCAACACATGGGAGGAGACTTCCATGGTCCCCGATTACCATAATGCACCACCACGGTTCTATTGATCATTTGTTTTGTTTGCATTTTTAGCAATAAAACAGATGTGGCTAAAGGGGTTCAACTTCAGGGAGGCAGGAGGAGCAGTGGCACACACAGCATTCCCACACCCAGGACTGGGTCGGTCCTAACACCCCCACAACCACCAGCACCAAAGCCTAACAGGAGCTCATCAATTAGTCCATAAGTGATGGCATTAATATTTAAAAACAGGCATCGCTGCAGGCAATGTACACCACTACACACAGCTAGGGAAGGGAACAGGAGGGCCGCCTGGTGATGTATATAGGATGCAGTTCTGTGATGCTGGTAATCTACAGTAGCTGAAGCCTGCTGAATTGCATTACTATGGCTGTCGCATTGGCAAGCACAGTAGCGATTGTTGCAGCAGCAGCAGAAGGGCAAGCAGCCACTTTATTGCAGGCGGTTTGTGTGAGCTAGCTACGGGAGGGTGCTACACAGATATGGACAAGAATGCCATCAAGCCACATTAGAAGAGACACACACACATACACACACATGTGCATGCACACACAGACACAGACACACACATACACACACAGTAGGATGCCGATGGTGTTTTGATTGACAACAAATAGCAAACAATGGGTACATTGAGTTGGACACCTGTAAACTCCACCAGCCGCTGAGCTGCTTCCTTGTATCCATACTGATGTGCTTGTGCCCCGACAGCTATGCTAATAGCTAGTCCCCACAGCTACGCTAAGAGCTAGGTTCTCCTCTCAAATTCCAACTGAACATTTTGTACATACTCTACTGTTCTGTAAACATAAATGTCATAATTATTAGCCATTCATGAACAGCAGAAGGATAATGTTTGTTTTGAGCATTTGCTGTGATAAACAGAGGGAAATATAGCAGACCTAGGGCCCTCCAAAACTCTTCCTTTAGCTTTATTCAGATGGTATGCTATACAGAACTAGCCAATGATGTTCCATATTCTCTTACATTGAGAGTCATATCAGGTCTATATATTGTGATAATTGAGTTATACTTAATGTTCCAACATGGTAATCCCATCTGAATAAGCCTAAAATTGTAAGTAAATAAATAAATACAATAAAAGAAGACTCTACGCTTTTATACTCACATATTGCATACTCTGGGGAGTTCAAAAGAAATTGGTTTTAGGGAGAAGAAGATGGGTGGAAAAAAGCAAACAACAAATGAGTTAAATGGACACAAACAATAAATAACACAGCAACAGCAATACAAAAAACAAGAACGTCAACATAACAAGGACTACAAACATTTTAAGAAATGCAACATACAGTATGTGCTTTGTTATTGAGACCGATATAAATATTGTCAGTTCATTTCAGAAGTTAAAGAACAACCAAACCCAATAATCAAACACCAGGAACAGCTGTTTACACACCATCTCTGGTATTGCAAACAATCTAATTAGCACTAATTAGTGCTAGGTGATATCAATTATTTGTGACATCTCCTGCTATCAGTTTCACCCAATTAGTAACAGCCACTGCAGCGCCCCATATTTCATCAGAAACAGCGCTGTCTCTGAGGTTTGGTTTTTAGTGATTGATTACTCCTTGAGTCAGTGGTCAGTGGCATTAGCCATGTCATAAGTGGGTGGTTCAAAGTGGAATAGACCAGAACAGGATAGTACAGGACAGGACCACTCACCCTGTTCACCATACAGCCTCTAGGCAGAGACCTACTACCATCCATCTGAGCATGCAGGAAGACCGACCCAGAGAGAAATAGGAAAGGTAAGGAGCATGAGTGTAGGAGGGAATTAAACTGTATTCAGAAGATTTAAGAGAATAAAGAACCAAACCTAAAATAAAAGACTTTCAGGAGGTTACATGCATTTAATAAAGATTATATAAGATGAATAGTGTCGATTTAGAGAAATTAGTTGAATCGAACAGTAGTAAGAAAGAGAGGTAGAAGGTGAGATATATTTTCATGGCAATTTCTTAATAAAAGAATATACTTTTCATCTTCAAGAGTAAATGTGCTGTAATTACAGATTAAATTGGGAGACATTTGTAGCAGGTGTGGTAATAGATGTAGAGGAATCGGATGGAGATACAGTACAGAAGACATGTGCAGGGAACACTTGAACTTTCCTGCAAAGTCAGTGCAAAGTCCTGGTTTAACAACGTGGCTCAACCCACTTTGTATCCCTGGGCGAACCTACCTGTAATTCCTTGTTTCTTCCTAGAGTTCCAGTCTTGTGGGAGGAGGCCACATGGGCCAAATACTGAATGACTTTCTTGGTGTTCTCGGTTTTCCCTGCACCAGACTCGCCTCTGGGAGACACACACACACACACACACACACACACAGACAGTATAGTGTGTACACAATTTTATTTACAAAAGGGGGTCCTCAAAAGAGACAGAAACGCATAAACACACACACGGTGTCAATTATAAAAGGTATATCTAAGCAGATTAACAAGAGGGGAACACAGGAACAAAGGAGCCAGCATACGTTCATCAGGCCTGCGAGTACGGAGCTCCTGCTGAGCATGGAAAACCACACAAGGGCTAAACAGAAAGCAGGTGTGCAGGACCAGTGTGTGTCATGGTTCTGTTACTGTTACTGTGGGGGAAAAACACTCTGTGGGCCTAAGAGATGATCTCAAAAACAGAAGCTCTGTCCCCCCTGAATTGGGGTAAAAACCCCAATTCAGTGTGAACATAAACTGGGAACCTTTACAATGACAGGAAGTGACAAGAGAGGACGGAAGCCGTGATGACAAAAGAGGGGCAGATGGCAGCTGTGAGACAAGTAGACACAAGACAAACAAACACACTGATGTCCATGGAAACACACACACACACACACACAGAAAGCCAGTGGACCTTCATTCTCCACACAGCACAGTGGTAAACTCAGGCTACTCACGTGCACAGTATTGACTGGTCTTCTCTGTCTGTGAAGGGAAAGAGATGAGAAGGAAATGGTCAGGGATGACAGACTCACACTCACTTGCACATGTGACACCAGTTCCTCCTCCAAATGTTAAAGCAATCCTCTTGTTCAGGCCAAGTTACATAGACAGTGTTGCAAACAGGAATGACATCCATTGTCATTTGAATCATGTTTGTGCTTCTTTTTTGCATCAACCATCTCAAACTTCTTTACATAGGATCCTGTCATAGGCATAGGTCCCTGTTAAAAAATAATAACATTAAACATAACCGCTGTGTCATTATGCATTTAAGGTATTTTGATCAGGACTTTGGTCCTTGTACTGAATAATATTTGATCAAAGGTGTAGTGTTTACATTAAACTTTTATGCATACAGTGTAACTTGGAAAACAAGTAGAGCGTATTGTGTGTGAAAGTGAAACATCCCCATTCGAGCATTGCTTTCAAAAGGTTTAGGGCTGCGTTTCCCGATACCGGCATACCTTGAGTTTTCGCGATGTCCGTCACCGATTGGCTACGCGGACGCGCACACAAAACGTTTCCTGCCGCGTAGCCAATCGGTGACGGACATCGCGAAAACTCAAGGGGCCTTTCTCAATACTCAAGACTTGTGGACTTGTGACTCGTGGACTCGTGAAAACGTCATCAGTCCCAGCCCAAGTCCCAACTCAATACTCAAGTCCGCAATTCGCAAGTCCACAAAAAATACCCGGATGAATCTCGCTCCGCCCATTTTACCGAGTCTACATCGGAGTGACTTGTGTAGACTTGGGGCAGCCAAATATCCCAGAATGCATTTCGCACAAACCAGGGGGAAATCGTTGATAATGGCCGAGGAGAAGACGCACAACTGTAAGTTATAATCATCGAAATACTACTGTTGTTGTTTCACCGAATGTAGTTTTAAGGTTTTTTTAGGCGAGAACTTAGTTGTTTAAACTTCAAATCTGTGGTCGATTTATCAAGATAGCGCCTACTTGAAAATTATCTCCGATGTTTTCGGAGATGTTGGGTCTCGCAGCACCGGGCGGTCAGCGCTCACGGTCCCCCGCGAGGAGAGCCTTATCTCGGCAGGGCCTTTTGAAACGTACCGCTGGCTCTGATGTCTCTAATAATACATTTATTTTGTATAGCGCTTTTCAAAATAATCAGACACTTTACAGCAAGAATAAAATCACATACTAAAAAGGTTAAACATGACATATATATAATTCGTTTTGGGTAATTTACAATGCGTTTGGCTGAGGGCAAAGTTAAGCTCCTCACTTTATATTTG
>OMKN01054455.1:0-13362 GCA_900302345.1 Melanonus zugmayeri | reverse complement strand
CCCCCCCCCCCCGCACTTCAACAGCTGTTTTGGAGCATGTGATTGACACGGCCGTGTTGTGTGTCGCGTGTTGTTGTGTGAAGTCCGTCATGCGTCACGCAGCCACACGTGCTGAATACCTTTCTGAGCCCGTCGGCCCCGGTGCGTCTGAATCAACCGTTTCATCGGGATCTGAGGAAGTCGATTTTCTTTTTATATATTGAGCCGTGTGTTCAAAGGTCTCCACTGTCCACTCTGATATCTTTGATGTCGTTCATGGATAAAGGTTACCTCCTGCTGATTACTTTATTCCCGTCACTCCTAATAAATTAGATGTTTGGCAGCCAGCTCTTAAAAATGTTTCACTTAAAAGGTGCTGTAGGTAAGATTTAAGAGCTATTATTTGATTTGTTAGAACTGGCCTAGCCATCCGTCAGCTCTTATGTGAAATGCCCTGAGAGAGGCTGAGCCTCTATACGAGCCAATTTAGATGTTAGACCGTTGCCGGCTCATCTCTGACCAATCATTGCATCTTTTCCGTGATTGATTGGGGGAATCGATCCGCCTGTCAATCACAGGTGCATGAAACGCATCACATCTCAACGGCAGAGGAACAGAGGAACGTAGGGAGGGAGCGGAGAGGGACGGGACGTTTTTGGGTTGCTTAGTTTCAAAATCTTTCTCTCTTCCACTCTTTTCTGCTCTCTCCCAAATCTGAGAGCACTTTAAAAAAGAAGAATCAGCACCGGCCCGGGGAGGGATGACTGGATGGATAGATAAATAAAAAAAGAAAGAAACAGGCATACGAACATCAAGAACAATGACCATTGTAGTTATGTGACCACTTCTTGTGTACACCTGCCTAATGGTAGTGGTTTGTGTGACTGCATTTGTCGACTGTTGGTGTGCTAAAAGTGTGACTTTGAGACCTGTTTCTCCGTGCAATGAAGGTCAATGGGGGAGAGAAAAAAACACTATTTTGGACGATCAAGTTTGAATCTACGGAGCAACTATTGACGATATCTCGCCAATATTTGGAGTTACATCATGGCAAGAGAACTACACAACCCACACCTCTAACACACTTTAACAAAGTGGGTCGTGTTTCCAAGGAGAGCTCCTCCACACAGCATCCATGTGATATTGTACTTTTGCTTTTTGAAGCATTATCCGAATAAAACATGCGTTTTAACCCATTTAACAGAAATTAAATGGGGAAAAAACGCAGACTAAATGTCTCTGTCGCGGCGGCCCTGTTTTGAAAAGCGTCATGGTGGCGCAGCGCCATTATTGCATTCTTTGGGGAGAACCCCGGCTCTCTCTTACTGTGTCTGACTGTTCTGCTCTGCTCTCTCTCTCTTCACACACACACACACACACACATGGTCTGCTCTATAGGGTCTGTTCATAGTGGACCCGTGAGCTCACACTTGCGTGCGACAATGGATAATGAAGCGGTTTCAAGCGGCCTCTAAACCGAACGCAACCAACCCACGCGGCCGACAGACGCATCTCTCCGAGCAACAACAACACAAATAGCTATGAGTTAAGAACAGCCCATAGTGTGGTACAGAGGCTCAGTCCAGGCTGTCCACCTGTGTCCATTTTGGAGAATGGACACAGGTTTAATTCCCACGTTAATAAAAGATGTTGTATAAAACGGAGGAAAGGAACATGCTAATCATCTCTTTTCTAATCTGTAAATGAACCCTTCTTAACTAAATCAGCTGTTATTGGTCAAACAAGCCCTATATTTCATACACTCCTCCCATACTCAGCCTGTCAATAAGGAATTGACCCAAACTACTTTTTCACCCCAAACACCAATGTCTCGCAATAAGCAAACAGAAACAGCATTGGTCAATACTGTGTAGAGATGCACTCGTTTTAATGAGCAGCAAAGACAGAATATTTATCAGAGACTGTATTTTTCCCATTAGAGACATCTATCATGCTTCTAATTGTGTCGATAAAACAGAAAATTAGGTTTTAACAGCTGTTAAGCAATGGTGTTTGTTATAAGATATCTGGGTTGTGGTTCGTTTGCGCCTCTTAGCGTTGGACATTTCTAGAGGGAAACAACAGGAGAAAAACACAACGGATGTCTCCCATTAAATGTGAGATTAAATCCAATGATCTGGTGGTAGGACTGGTTTTATCTGGATTATGGGGTCCAATTCTAATTCGATTGTTATACAAGTAGTACTTTGTATTCTTGCTCTAATTAATGCATGTATGTAAATGTATTCCTTCACAGCAGTTTTCAGAGGGACTTTCTTTCCATCCTTTCATGAAATATGAATGTTCAATGCTGACACAGACAGACAGGCAGGCTGACAGACAGACAGACAGACAGACAGGCAGACAGGCAGACATACAGAGACATGTATATGAAGCAAGAGCAGGAAAAAAAGAGACTAGATTTAAAAAGTTGGGGAACAAAAAGAAAGGAGGCAGAAAGAAGGAGGGATGGAGGAGGAAGGGAGGAGCTGAGAGAGGGAGGGGTTGAAAGGTGGATGACAGGGGAGGGGAAGGAAGATGAATGGTCTGTCTGGTCCTCAGGGACAGACAAGATCACATCCGGGTGGGATTCTCTGGGAAGAGAGACACAATGTGTGTGTGTGTGTGTGTGTGTGTGTGTAGTTAGGAAGTGTGTCACAGAAGAAAGAAATGAGGCAATACCAAAATCTAGGCAAGCTTCTGACATTGACAACTGAATGTGTGTGTGTGCGTGTGTCTGCATGTGTGGCTGCGTTTGTGTGTGCGTGCATATGTCTGCATTTGCATGTGTGTGTGTGTGTGTGTGTGTGCTTCTCTGAGGAGTGTGTGGAGAAAGAAGTAGGAGAATGCTGACAAAAGAGGACAATGAGGATCAAGTGGAGAGAAAGGCACAGCCGGGGGCTCAGCGCGGCTGAGAGCACGTCTCCAACAGCGCCGGCACTTCAACACATCACTTCCTGGGCGTTTGCATGACAATGGGGGCTGCGTGTGATGACGGGAGCTGTCTCAGACTCCGCCCGGCCATATAAGGACAACTGTTGCAGAGCTGCAGATCTCCAGCACACTCCAGTCAAGCGTGCTTTTCAATATCAACCTCCTCACGTTCACGCGGCGCTATAGAGATAGTCATCCCGTGCGAAACACACACACACATTATTTTGAAACACACACCGCCTGACTGCATCGCGCGTACGAGGACCGGTGACACACACATTATTTTGAAACACACACCGTCTGACTACATCGCGAGTACGAGGACCGGTGACACACACCGTTTTTTGGAGATGTGTATTTTTAAAGTCAAAGGATGATATAATTAAATCAATTACAGTGAAACCATATCTTTTGCCTGAAGAGCCCCGGGTTTGATTCCCACTTGCAGCGAATGTTCTTCCGGTAGGGTGGGCTAACAGGACACCCTAGTCTCTTCAATAGCGGCGGAGGGCTCACCCTGCGGTGATGATGTTCTCACTGCCTCCCACCCAGGGGTCACTTTAGGACACGCCTGGTTCCACATGCATGATTTACAAGGACTTCAACAACATTGTCTTTGGTTTATGGGTCTGTGTGTGTGTGTGTGTGTGATGTTATTGATTAAAAGTATGAACACACACACACATACACTGCATGTATGCAGTGTGCATGCATGCAAGTCACCACACACATCACATTCACACACATGACATCACATGACCACGTAACCATGACAATTCAGCTTCCTTATCCCTTCAGTTCATCTCTCTCTCTCTCCATCTTGCTCTCTCTCGTCTTCCTTCATAGTATGTGCTCTCCTTTCTCTCTGGGCAGCTTTCCAGAGTCTTAGTGAAGAAACTGGGCTAAGCAAACATCCTCCTCCCTCTCTGCGCCTTTATATCTGTTTCTCCCTAAATAGTCCTGATACAATTTTGTGATAAAATACATTCTCCTTTCAACGTTTGTTTTATTCCTCCTTTCTCCTAATCTCTCTTTCACGCACCTCTTCAGTTTATCTCCTCCTGTCTCTTGCTCTGCCTCTTCCAATCTCCTTCTCTCCCTCCTCTTTCTCCCTGTCTCTTTAACTCCCCAACTCTGTTTATTCCCTCCTTCTCTTTCACAGTGTCCCAAATCCTATTTATGTGAGGTTTAACCCTCATTCTTTATTCATCATCACCCTATCTTATGCTCTGCATTTCCTGTGCAACCCTGACCCGACCTCTGTCATCAATCCTTCATCCCCTTCATCGCGCTGTCATTCCTCCCTGTCTTTCTCCTTCCATCTTCGTCAGAAGCCTTAAGAAGTTCAGCCGCGTCCGGCGCTTGATTGGAGCTTGATTGGCCGCCAAGCCGCCGGTGTCACCAGGCCCTAAGATCACCATGGCTACACTAGTGTCTTGTTTCCGCAAATGTGCTGATGTGTGAAATGAAGGCTTTCACAAGTATCCGTCCGGACGCCGTCTAGTTTTCTACTCCCTAATGAGGACTCACAAGGTCAAGTGTAGGATGAAGCCGAATCACTGGACTTCTTCTCGTGTATCGGCGCTGGACTGAGCCTTGCGTTTCTGCTCCTACGTTATTGGTCCATTGCAGGGGACGCATTTTCCATTTTCCCATAGGGGCACTAAAACACAACTCAACTAGAACACAACTTCAAGATGACAAAGTGAATATGAAAGTGGGTCTGTTTGGTTGCAAGGCAACATAGCTGATCTGCCTGAATACACTGTAGAGTGTGTTTGGCAGGGACAGGATTATTTATGAGTTATATATTGTTAGTTATATTATCTATTAACCGACCTAGATCTTACATACTGATGTAGCTAAAGCAAAAGTTCAACCAGGAAGATGACATTCCCCTTCTATTTCTCATCAATCTATGTCTGGGTTCTTCATTCCGCAGCAGGCCCCGCCCCTTCATCTCTCAACCAATCGGGTCCTCATGCATTTAACAGCAGTACAATTGCACTGTATATATGTATACATCTTTCATTCATGCTCGTCTCTGCATTGCGACTCGTTGCAGTCCTCATCCATCCCCTTCACCCCCGGGACTATAGGCTCCACCTGTCTACGGAGAAAAAGATGATGATGGCGTCCTCCAGGGCTAAGGAACTCCATCCATAGTCACCACCACCACCACCACCACCGTCTAGACACCATCAGGGGGGAATTCATCTCTCGGCAGTCTGCATGGATCCATCGTCCCCATGAAGAATAATTTGATGGTGTAGACAGACAATATGTTCTAACTCTCACCATTTCCTCTATTGCAGACATGCATGCACACATGCGCACACACACATACACATGCATTCAATGGGGGGCAATCAACATGCAATTAATGTGAAATCTCATCTGGTGACGCCTTCCACAAACGGAGTATTGTGGACACACACTTCCATGTGAAAAACAGAGTCAGGGGGATGATGGCGAGAACATGAACAAATTGAGTGGAAAAGAAAGAGGAAAGAAAGGTTAAGAAGTAAATAGGCTACTGTAACACTCATTAGCTTCAGTGGGAAATCATCTCATGCCATCACATGCTAGTGGTACACTAACACTTCTGGCTGCATTACAAGCTATTTTAGAGTTGTTACTAATCAGCGACAGAAACCGGGATATATATATGTATGGGAGACACTTTATGTCCCTCTTGATTCATAAGCACGTAGGATCTCTCAGTGTGTACACGGGCAAGTCAGTATTTTCTACCTAATGGTGTTAGATTGCTAACCTTGCAGCTAGGAATTGATTCTGTAGCTACTGTCATCCAACTTCTTTGAAATGTGCAAGTGTGTATGTAGGGGTAGAGTAGTTAACAACTACTATGCCCCTTCCGTTTGGCTACACCCAGTGGAGACTGGGAGAACTGTAGCCTAACCTCCACACCTGCAACGTGTTGGCTTAATGAGCCCAACCAGCTCACAGGCCTGACTGGGTCAGTTTGGAAGTGAAGCCGAGGACAAGAGAAGTCTGCTCCAGTTACTTGGTTGGCCATTTCCAAAACACCAAAAAGGAATTTTTCAGGAATTGGTTGTTCCAAAATAAAATTCTATTTGTTGACGGGGGGGGATGCGCCGTCAGCGATCCAGCGCCGGACAAAATAGGGTCCATCTTAAGAAGTTCAGCCACGCCCGGTGCTTGATTGGTGTGTGCTGCCAAGCCGCTGATGTCACCAGACCCTTAGATCGCCATGGCTACACTAGTGTCTCGTTTCCGCAAATGTGTGCTGGTGGAGAATGCGGGCACTTGGAAATTGGTTGGGCAGTAATTAAAGACCGGGTAAAGCAAAATGGAGGAGTTACTGAAAGAGCTAATGGAGGCTAACATCGAGCAGCAGGCTAGGAAATAGGTGCAGCAAGCTATGCATCAGGAGATGCTAATAGAGCAACGTCAGCAGAATGCTCTCTTGCATGCAGAACTACAAAGACTCAGAGTGGTCAGCACTTCAGCCACCGGGAACCAGTTAAACCCGAACAGGTTTATTCCCAAGATGACAGAAAGTGATGATGTGGAGGCCTATTTTTTTTGGCCTTTGAGCGCATTGCACAGAGGGAAGGTTGGCCGGAGAACACCTGGGTCGATTTAATTGCATCATTTCTTATGGGTTGCACCCAACAGGCCTATCTGGACCTGACCCTGAACAAGCTAAAGTGTATGCTACTTTAAAGAAAGAGACTCTTGCCAGGTTTGGATACAGCCTACCTACATTTTTAAGAACTTTGCCTTACGAGGCCAAGAAAATGATTAGCAACGTAGTGCCACCAGTGTGGACAACTTTATTAACCTTATGGAAAGCCACCAAGTCACTGCTGTGTCAGCTTGTGTATTATGCACAATAAATTAATGGTAAAAACAAGATAGCTGTTAGTCATACCGAAACTATGTGTGGAAGAAATGATAGAACTTCAAACATTAACATTAGTAAATACTAATATAACTTCCAAATATGTGACTCAAAGGTGTGGTTCCCCCTGCATGGCCCTAGGTCACCCCTCATACCAGTGTCCTATCCAGAGAAGATCTATGTTCCAGCCTCTGGCCATGATTATATTTCCCTAATATACCAACCGAATAGTAGAGGCCCTGACCAACAGGATATCTTCTTCAGTTATGCCCATATATGGACAACCAATAGTGTTCTGTTCTGTACTCCTCCCTTCCCCCCTTTTTCTATATAACCTGTGTATCTTCCCCTTTGTGCTTTGAAGACTTATGGGGTACATTAAACCATGCTTTATTAAACATCAACTCAATACCTATCCAGAGGGTCAGACTGAATCTTTCTCAACAGTATGTGTCCACTGTATTGCACCTAGCCCACAGCCACGTTCTTGGGGCCCATTTGGCTGTGGAAAAGACAAAAGAGAGGATAATGAATAGGTTTCACTGCACGAAGGGAATTGCACAGGAACTTTTCCACATGTTCAGCTGGTTGGGGATACCCAAAGAAATCCTGACGGACCAAGGAACATGTCCAGGATAATGAAAGATCTGTGCCGCCTACTGAAGGTAAAACAGGTCAGAACCTCCATATACTGTACCATCCACAAATGGACAGATTAGTGGAACAAATTAACAAAACCTTAAAAATCTATGCTGAGGAAAGTGGTAGCTAAAGACGGCCGAGACTGGGACCAGTTGCTGACCCATCTTATGTTCTCAGTTCGTGAGGTTCCACGGGCATCCACAGGATTTTCTCCGTTCGAGCTCCTGTATGGAAGACAACCCCCAAGAGCTCCTGGACATCACCAAGGAAGCACCACAGCCTGGTGGAGCATGTGGAGACAATGCAGAGCCACATGAGGGAGATATGGCCTATGGTGAGAGAACACATGGTACAAGCTCAAGAAGCCCAAAGGAGAGTGTACAACAGGAATGCTCAGCCTCGGGAGGATAAAGTGCTGGTTCTGATTCCAACCACTGAGCACAAGCTCCTAGTCTCCTGGCGAGCACCATACGAGGTAGCAGAAAAGGTAGGCCCAGTAAATTATAAAGTGCGCCAACCTGGCCGGCGGAAGCCCACACAAATGTACCATTGCCTTGGTATGTTGTGCCTCTCTTGCTGTGTCTCCCATCCCCCCACCAGATGATGTAGTTGCCCAGGTGGCCTATGGATCAGGACTTTCCAACTCCAGCTACAGCAACTAAGAGGCGTCCCTACAGGTCTCCAGGGGCCACCAGGGGAATAATTGAGGAAGATGTCCAGAAGATGCTGGAGCTTTGGGTCATCGAGGAGTCCTACAGTGAATGGGCCAACCCGGTCATCCTCGTTCCAAAACCAGATGCCACAAAAAGGTTCTATAATGACTTTCAAAACTAAATGAAATTTGATGTGTATCCCATGCCTTAATTGACCGCCTGGGAGAGGCCTGGTACATCAGCACCCTCGACCTCACCAAAGGCAGGTACCCCTAGAAGGTCCAAGGAAAAGACTGCTTTCTCTACCCCCCACAGGACTGTACCAATACACGGTGTTGCCTTTTGGTCTACATGGCGCAACGGCCACGTTCCAAAGGCTGATGGACAGAGTGCTGAAACCTGCATACATAGATGATGTAGTGGTCCATAGTGAGGACTGGGAGAGCCACAGGCTTAAACTGACCACAGTGTTGGAAGCCCTGCGCAAAGCAGGTTTAACAGCAAACCCATAGAAATGTAAACTGGGTTTAGAGGAGGCTGAATACTTGGGCTTCCTCATTGGGCGGGGAAATGGGAAACCACAGGAACGCAAGATTCAGGCTGTTAAGGAATGGCCCCAACCGGTAACAAAATCACAGGTAAAACATATTTTTAGGCATTACCTCCTATTACTGTCATTTCCTTCCCCACTTCTCGTCTATAGCGGCTCCCCTCACAGACCTGACCAGAAAGAACCAGCCCCTCATGGTGAAGTGGACAGAGGAAACAGAGAAGGCATCCCTGCTGCAACACCCAGAGCTCCAGTCACTCCGGCTGGTCTCTGCTCTCTCCGCCCCGCCTTGGTCCCTCCGGCCAGGGGGCTGCACCACTGGATCTGTCGAACACGACCGACGCTGATGCTAATCCAGCTAGCCTGGTTAGTGCCGTGCGCCAGCTTCCGCCGAAACTAGCTGTGTGGTAAGCAGCAATCCGGATATTTTGATAGGCATTTAACTCTCCCAGGTGCTATCACCTATTGTCTCTCCGGTGGCAAGGTCGTCGTAATTCATTTGAACTTTCACTGACCTGCATCCCACTGTGGATATTGTTCTAATGCACGTGGGAATGAATGACGTAATGGCTAGAAATTCAAGCAAATTACACGCAGACCTTGAGTCCCTGTGCTACACAATTGAGAGTCTGGGAAGATGTTATCTTATGTTTGGCCTCATTCCAACTCTTTACAAAAACTCTGAATGTTTTAGTCAACTCTTCAGTCTCTACCACTGGTTAAATAACTGCTTTTCTGCTGCAGAATATGACTTCATCCCAAACTTTGATTACTTTTGGACTAATTCAAGCCTGTACAGAGCAGATGGTGTGCACCCTAATAGAAAGGGAACAAAGCAGTTGACTGCTAATTTTGTCCAGTGTATATAGCTTTTAACTCGTTCTGACATGCGCCACTGCTCCACTGTGTGCTCTGACTCTCAAACACGGTATCTGAAAAAACCCTAGACATCCTAGGCCTGACTCTGCCACAGTTGACAATTCTACTTATTCTGCAAGCTCTGGCAGTCCTCAATGTCAGATCCTTTACTAGTAAAACGTTCATTGTTAACGATATTATAAGATGTCATAAGCACGATTGTATTCTCCTTGCTGAGACTTGGCTTGATGAAACCGGTAGCAAAGAACTGATTGAAGCTTCTCAGATATTGTATCATGTAAATCGTTCTATTTGGTTCTTACTCTACTTTTGAGTATTTAGCTCTGGTAATCAGATCTGTATATCCCTGTCTAGTGCTCACAGTTTACCACGCTCCAAGGCTTAAAAAAGGCTTTATCTGAATTTGGTGAGCTTTTATCTCAAATTACTGTGGAGTATGACTCATTCCTTATCTCTTTACACTATTTTAACATTCATATTGATAACACCACAGACCATTTTGCTAACAAGTTTACTGACATGTTACGTTTGAGCTCATACAGCACACCCCCGGGCCTACTCATAATCAGGTTCACACTCTTGACCTGGTTATTTCTAAAGGCCTTGATATAACCCCAAAGTTTACTCTAGTAAGTTTGGATTTCAGATCACGTTTGGGATTATTATTGACAATTTTGTCAATAATTGTAACTTTTCAGTTACACAAATTATGGATGATATTGCGCCTATACAAACTAAGCTAATTTCTGGTAAAAACAAAAGCACTTTGGAGGAATATCGAAGGAGTGAAGAAAAAAAGAACTAAAAAGAACCTGCCGCAAATCTGAGCGCAAGTGGTGTAAGACCAAATTACAGGTTGATTATAATATCTATAAGGACCTGCTCAGTAAATATAACAAAAATCTACAAAAAAAAAAATACAAAAATCTAGACAGCTTTTCTCAAATTATTATTGAATATTAATGTGAGTAATTCTAAGTTCCTGTTTAGTACAATTGATAAAGGGGTTAATCCTTAGGCCAATACCTGCTGAGCTCCACTCTTCCCAGAAATCTCATGAATGTGCCTCATACTTATAAATATAACATGGAGGAATAATATTGTGGCTTCTTCTGCTGGTGGGTGTGACCGGTCTTCTTGCACCCAGTGTCAGCCATGTTGCCAACACTTTGTCCAACTTCACCCTTATTCAATGTAGTGAACTACAAGATGTGGTGCAGCAGTGCAACATGTGCTCTTGACCCAAGATTCAAAAACTTTATTGTCCATTAATTCAGGCAATAATGAAAATGTGTCTTTTGCTGGTTCATAGCTCACATAGAGATACAATACATATAAGAACATCAATTGCACATAAAAAGACACATTACACATTACACATTACATGTAGTAAAATCTCAATGCAATAAGAAGGTAAAATGCAGTAAAAAGTAGTGACTAAACAGGAGTAAGAGTTAAAGGTTAAGAAGTTTAAAAAAATAATAAAAAAAATTGACCAGTGGTAGTTAAAATGTAAGTCCTAGATATAAAGTGCTGTATGCTAGCTCAGCTCAGTAAGTCCGTAGGTTCCTCCTTATTTGCTGTTGAGCTGCGCAATGGCAATAGGGATAAAATACCTGGACACAATGTTCTTAGTACACTTTCAACCAGTGCTTGGTAGACACTGCTCATGATCTCTTTTTTGACATCAAACCCTCTAAGTTTCCGCAGCAGAAAAAGTCGCTGCAGGGCCTTCTTATATACAGCCTCTCTGTGCCCTGAGAAAGAGAGGCTCTGGTCTATTTCAGTGCCAAGATATTTAAAACAGGGTACTTGCCCCACTTCTTGGTCATTGATCTGCAGTGGTTTTGACAGTGGGTGGGGCGTGATGGAATGTCTACTAAGTTGTTCACATTTTTTTTTCATCTGTTTGGTTGATGATGTCCTTGAGATTGTTAATGCCTCTGGAATCGTCCCCACAAGTCTCAAACATCCTATTATAAGATCCAAGAGTAATCTTGATCCATTTGTTTTTGAGAACTACAGACCAATCTGAAACCTTCCATTCCTGGGAAAAATTCTTGAAAAGTTTGTATACCAACAAACTCATTTGTTAAGGTTTTGCATAGGCAATAATGCACGGTGAATCTGCAGTGTTAGGAGAGTAGAGTTAGGCAGATATCTCAATTTCGCCAAAATATGACTTAGGCAATTATGCTATGAGGCTAACGATATGTATCTGTCATATAACTTTGTTTGATGTTTACCAGTCTGGTTTTACAGTGAACCACAGCACAGAAAATGTCCTGGTCAGAGTTGTTACTGATCTTAAAATTAGCTCAGACAACCATCACCTTTCTGACCAAAATGCAGCCTTTGATAAAGTTGACCATATCATTCTTCTTCAGCGCCTCGAACACTGTTTAGGCCTTAGAGACACATTATTTGCAATGCATTGGATAAGGTCATTCACTGGGCTAAGGTAGTTGGCAGAAACAGATACATGTATGTAACTGTGTGTCATCATAAATATTGGATGGTCAAAACATTTTTTACAGCTAAATGAGAGCAAAACAGACTCTTTTAGTAGGTCCCAAGGCTTTGAGGCACCAGGTTCACTCGTTGCTAACTCCGCTGTCGGTAAAACCTTGTGAGAATGCCAAAAACGTGGGTGTGATTTTGGATGCTGATCTTAACCCCCAGAGGTACATATCTAATATCTCCAAGAAGGCTTTTTTATCATCTTAGAAATATATCTAAAGTTAGATGCTTCCTGTCACAGTCAGATTCTGAAAAACAGATCATGTATTTATTTCCAGTAGACTAGATTATTGTAATGCACTTTTTGCTGGACTGACAAAGCAGGTGTTAAATAAACTCCAGCTTATTCAAAATGCTGCAGCCAGAGTATTATCTAAAACCAAAAGGTTTGAACACAACACTCCTATTTTAACTTCTCTTTACTGGCTCCCAGTAAAACAAAGAATTGATTTTAAAATACTCATTGTTTTTAAATCTATGAATGGCTTAGCTCCTTCCTACGTCGTTGACATGCTCACTGATACACAGCGGACAGATGGCTTGGATCATCAAGGAAAGGTTGCATCATTATACCTAGAATAAATTCAAAATCAGATTACGGTGTCATTATGGTCTGCTACAACAGTGTCTTCTTTTAAAACCAGACTAAAAACATGTCTTTTTTCGCAAGCTTTTAGTTAGGTTTAAAGTGTGTGGTTAACGGGTAAACTTTTATTTTAGAATCAGTATTATTGGTATTATTCCCTTTTTAATCTCTCTACTAAAGGAAGGAATGTCTGGATGAGCGGTTCTCGAAAAAGCTGCAAGGCCAAGCAATCGGCCAGTACTGCACTAGTAATAATAATAATACCTTCTTATCCTATCTTATGTTTTTATATATGTAATATGTTTTATATACCTTCTTATTTTATGTTTTTGTCATGTATGAACATATTGAGTCTACACCTGTCATGAAATATATAAATAAACTTGACTCCACTTTTCTTGGTGATTGTTCAAACAGACGCTTCAGACTTAGGAGCAGTACTCTCACAGGAGGATAAACGGTGAGGAACATCCTGTACTCTACATCAGTAGGAAATGAAACCAGAGGGAGCAAGGCTACGCCACAGCTGAGAAAGAGGGCCTAGCCATCAAACGTCTCTGTGACGACCTGCTGCGCCGTGGGTTTGTGCTGATCACAGGCCCTTATGGGGATGTCCGGTAAGAGGGAGACAAATGCTCGTGAGGGTAAATGGTTCTCGTCTTTACAAGAGTTTGATTTCTCTGTTGTCCACAGGTGTGGAGCGAAACATGGCAACGCCTTGTCAGGGAGA